>JAQZBX010040189.1:0-22764 GCA_029593785.1 Cabassous unicinctus | reverse complement strand
ATAATCTGAAAGCATATTATCCTCCAACTGTCCTCCAACTAACATTAACCTCCGTAGACTACTCATTTCAGCCACAATCACATCCATAAATCAAGTGTTTGTTGCATTCATTATGTGTTATCATCAAGTTCACCTATTACCACATATTTACATTTCACTATGTTAAACATTCTACATACATCTAGTATCATCTCCCCCTTCTCAATTCACATTCTGTGGCATAGTTTGCATTAGATGTGTTATTATTTGGTATTCTGATGGGGTGAAAACCTACAGTTACATAGTCTTTTTCTGCCACTAGGGGGCTAGGTTTGACTGAACTAAGTCTATGGGTTCCTTAACTCTTAATATAATTTTAGAAAAATCCCTTTTTTCCCAGAATTTTGATAAACCCTGCAGATCCCTCCTAATTATTTTGTTTTTTTATGTGTTCAAATTTTTAGGCTTTCACATATCCTGAGAAATCAAATTCAAATCCAAAACATTTTAATTGTGTATTTGAATGACCTCCAAAGGATAAAGTATAAGAACCTGTTTGCCCTATCTACAGTGGAAATAACAACTTGAATTTTGTGTGGCAGTCTTAGTAATATCTGGCTTTTTAAAAATTACTGAAATTGTTTAGAATTATGTAATTCAGAAAACATCAACCCTTATATTTATATCTCAGCTAGAATTCTGTCCATTATTTCAAATTGTTCTTTGTGCAAAATTTAATGCCTTATGTTGCACATAATATGAGAATATATTTTTTCCAATATAGCTGTATGAACCTCTGGCATTTTGAAAATAAACAGTGAACGATAGAAAAATAGGGAAGCATTTCAATTAATTTTTTCAAGCCTTAGGCTAATTTACTTTAAAAGATTAAGGAATGAAATGATTTAGTATTTTGATTTACACATTTAAAATATGAGAAGTGTAGGTATAAAAAGAGAAGGTTGCCATCATCTAATAAAAACACCATTAAAGATATTTAGCAAATAGAATTCTAGTAAAATAAAAATGCTATATTTCAGGAAGAAAGAAAAGTTTAGGGAAGTATTGTTGTATATTAAAAAGTAGCTTTGGAGTTTGATTATTGACTCTGTCACTACTAACTTTGTGACCTTTGACAAATTACTTAACATCTCTGAGCATTAATTTCCTCATTTTGTTAAGCAATGTTAATACCCCATAAAATCGTTGTTTGGGTAAAATGAGGTGATATATGTAAAGCACCTAGTACCATGCCTGGGACATGATAGGTGATCAATAAATATTATCCTCTGTTTAATCTAAAGGTATGATGTTATAACTGATTCTCATTTGTTCTGGAGAGTCTCTCTCTGGAAAAGAGGAGACTCAACCTATTATTAAGACTGCATCTGTAAGTATAACTATTCCATTATAAAGAGTTCAATCTTTTCATGGTGTTCTAACTATAAAGAGAATGTTTGGAGAATGTATTTCTTTAGTTATAATAATAGCTTCTAACATTTATTGATTGCTTACTGTATGCCAGTACTATTCTAAGTGCTTTATGCATCTTCATTTATTCATTTCTCACAACAACTGTATTAGGTAGGTACTATTATTATCCCTATTTTAATAGGATGCAGAAACTGAGGCACAAAGAGATTAAACTTGCTCATGTTTACATAGCTATTAAATAGGGGAGCTAGGCTTCAAAGTCAGGTAGTCTGGCTCTAGAATCCCACATTTCTTTCTATTTGTCTAAATGGTTAAAACATTTTTTGCAGATACTTCCATGAGATGCATTGTTTTCTAAAATTAATGGGTGAGAACATTTAGAGAGTATTTTATATTTACCTTACCCTTAAAAACAGACACACCCCCCCCCCCAAATGGTTGTTACTGTTAAGATGATAGAAACAAATATTTTGGAATTTCAAATATTTTATGATAGAATAAACATTTTCAATAAAAATAAATGTTGGTTAGAAAGGTGACAAAACATTTAGGTGCTAAGGAAATCATTTATAAAAGTAGACCTGACCGTTTTAAAATTACTTTATTACCATGTTGTTTTCAATAAATAATAGTATCTAATTGGACTAAATATAGTTTTGTTAGATCCACAAAAGCAAGCTCTTGGAATTTTTCTTTCCAGGTTGAAAGAGGGGAACACCTTAAACACTAATAGAGGTTTATTTTGGTTGATGACTTTTCCATGTTTGAATTTGTTCCAGCTGTGCTACAGTGCTGCTCTCCTTCTACCCACATGGACGCTCTAAGTAGTTGTGTCACTCCCACTGCCTCTTCCTATGCACACTGCAACTACTTCCAGGTAAGATTCTTGAAACAATGGACATACTCTCTGCTTCGTGTGCAGTGTTATTGAGCTTGCAGAATTTCAAAGTGGAAATATTATGTTTATGAGTAGTCAGAGGTAAGCGGTGAGTTATAGCTCAGTTTCCTCATTTCTAATAAAAGAGAGTTGATACAGATGATCTCTGAGGGTTCTTCTAGGCCTGCACTGTCCAGTACAGTACCACTAGACACATGTGGCTATTTAAATTTAAATTAATCAAATTAAATAAAATTAAAGGTTCATTCCTAGTCAATAGTCTCATAAGGGTAATGGCTACCAAATTGTATAGTGCAAATTTAGAATATTTCTATCACTGCTGAAAGTTATTTTGAACAGTGCTGTTTTAAGCTCTTCCATCCTAAAATGAATACCAGATAAACTCTAATGAAAGATTCTTCCAAGATGGTACAGATAGTTGGATTTTTTTTTTTTTTTTTGAGAAAGGAAAAAAAATAATGTCACAATGGGAAATGTAAATGGCAGTCACCTTCAGCCTTAGCCCCCATGTTGTAAACACTGTATTCCAGATATTTATTAGGAAATAATTGATTTGATTTAAATGTTTTATACTATTTCTAGGATAAGATTAATTACATTCTTTGTATTTTCATGCTCTTCTTGCTTAAAGTTTGAAATTATGTGTTTGTTTTTTATATCATCTAGCTAAAATAGCTTCAGTTCTTAAGAGAATTATCTTACTAGTAGGCATTAGAATACTCAAAAGAACATTCCTTTCTTTTGAGAATATTTACAAGGGAAACCAAATTATAATCAGATTATTGTTTAAAGAGCATTGAATCAGATCAAGGGGACTTAACTGGACATTTTTAATAGCAGATGTCATCAAGCATGATAGTCCAATCTATTCATCTTCATTGTAGGGACATACCTATCCCACAAATTAGATGCTCTTGTTTATGGATCCAGCCACTTTCTCTCCTGCATCATACTGGAGATATTCTGACAATGTTTATATCTTGATTTTGTTTATGTTTTAAAATAAATCTATTTAAAACATGTTTAAAGACCTTTTCTTACTAAAAAGGCAATACATGTTCATTATAGAAAAATACAGATAAGAAAGCAGAGTTTAAAAATGCAGAAAAAAGATATTTCAGGTGCCATCCTGGAAATAGAGGCAAATAATTTAGTTGGACTGTAGGTATTGGTAGTAGTGCACATGAATAGTATATTGTAAGGGTTAAAAGCAAGAGCTCTTGATTTAGGCAAACCTGCATTTAAAACCTGGCTCTGTCAGTTACTTTCATTGTGACTTTGGGTAAATTATGAAACTTCTCTGAACCTCATTTCCATCATTTGGAAATGGAGATTATCGTATTTCATAGGTCTCTTGTGATAATTAAATAAAATAATATCTTAAAGCATTTTGCATGTGCTTGGCACATAGTAAGGACTCAATAAATGGTAGCTATTGACTCTGGTACCTTGATGTTTATACCATTTGAATTTACATTATTTGGCATTAGTGTTCTTCTAGAAATCATTGACACAATCTGTGTAGTGCATTTGGTAACATTGACTCACTACATGTTTTATTTAATTATAACTCTTCTGTAGTTTGTGTTTATAATCTGAGTTAATCAACAAACATTTATTGAATGCCTACTCTGTGCAAAGCTCTGCATTTGGCAACATCAAGTCATTACGTGTTTTACTTAATCATTGCTTTTCTGTATTTTATGTTCACAGCTTGAGATCATTCATCAACAAACATTTATTGAATGCCTACTCTGTGCAAAGTACTATGTATATATTAGAGAATATATCTTAAAGATATAAATCTAAAAGTGACAGCTATTTTTAATTTATCGTTTTATTATTAAAAATAAACAGTCTCAGGAACCAAAGGACATTCGATATTCCATCCATTTTTTCCCAGATCATTTGGAACAGAATATCAGTACCTCCCCCTGAATCTATAGAAGCATTGGTGGACTTGTGAGCATCTGTGTTTGAAATTTCCTTACTAATGCCTGCATTCCTAAAACAGTATATGATAGAAATGATGTGTTTTTTTTTTTTTGTCTGTCATTCTTTATGGAAGAATTTTGTGTATAGACATTCTTATCAGCAAATAGGTATTTGGGTACTATAGCTCTGTGATTTTGTATACTTTAACCCTGAGAATTATTGGTCTGTTCCAGTATTAAATTCAGCATACAATAGGTGCTAAGTAAATGTTAACAATAAAATTGAAACTGCTACTACTGAAAAATAGCTTGGCAGTCATATTTTCTTAGTGAACTTTAGTTTAAGCTTAATCTATTTATGTTTAGCATTCATCAGCCTAAATATTGTTAATTTCCTCCTTAATCTCATATTTGATTTTCTATCCAAACAGTCCTATTTTCTCTTTTCCCAGAATCCTCCAATGCAGTCCTCCTATCCAGTTGAATTTCTGCCTTCTAATTGGCCTTGCACTGCTACTGATGAAAATAAAAAGACAGAAGTAAACCTAGAAGCTGTCTTTCAGATAGTAGATGAGTTGCATTCCTCCCCTAAATTGGAGATGGTAAAAGTGGAGCCTGTTGAGAATCAGTGCCCAACATCTCAGTCTAACAGAGGCCAACATATCCTAGCTAATTCAAACAACAGCAATCCATCTTCCACAAGTCAGGCTAGCCAGCTGGAGCCACTTACTCCCGTAGGCTCAGATATTACGTCTTTTGTGGTCGGAACAGAACAAGCAATTACCTGCTCTCTACCACAGTCACCTGAGTACATCTATACCATACATACAGCTCAACCTGTTGAAAATACCACAATGCAGGAATCTGCAGCCATCCAACAAGCTCATGTCAAACTGAAGGAGCAGCTAAGTCATACTCCATCTCCATCTTCAGTGGTATTTGTGCAGGAAGGGCTACCGTTCAGCACACACCAGGTAAGGGGAAAGAAGAAAATCCTAATGATGCTTAAAGCAATTAGTGTTTCTTGCTAAAGACTGTTCTTGCAGAGAGTTCATCCAGATTTTGATTTGGTTTAATAGCAGTTCATTATGCATTCCAGAAGGATCATGTCCCAGTGATTTTGCACAAAAGGTTCAGAAAGAAGTTACATTATACCCAAGCACTCTCTCACTATGTTATGGTCTGAAGCCAACCCTTAAAGGGACAGCCTGATTGAGCATTGTGGTATAGAACGTATTTTCATGCTAAAAGCATCCCTTGAGTTCTGCTTCCTATCTTAATTGGATGGACTAGGTGTGCTTGTGATATAATTTCACTACCCAGAAGGGGTGATTTATTTGACAGATAATATTAGGAGATTCCTAGCCATTTATTGCATGGAGGTAAGGAGATGGTTGGAAGTCTTTTCATACTTTCTTACAGCATCATTGAACTCTAATTTGACTTGTGAACATACTGTGCTTGAAATGTCCTTACTAATATCTGCATTCTTAAAACAGAACTTTGTTGTTAGAGGGATCTATTTTGAAGGTAGAGACTAGTTCCTTTATTGTGGTTAGTTTATGACCAGAAAATGAATCAATTTTGAATCTATAAGTAGTAAGAATAATTCATCAAAAGTCCATCCAAATTAAAATCATTTTTTTGTGAATTCTCTTAATATTTTTTCCTACTTAAAATTTTTCTTTTAAATCATTAGAAAAAGATCTTAGCCTGATTCCTCCCCTCCCTCCTCCAGTTTAGAGTTTTTTGGTTGTGTTGTTTAATAGGACTGAAAATCTCATGTGTTAATTCCTAAAACGACTTTTGGCAGCTTTTTTTAGCTTTGATTTTAGATTCAAATGTCTCAAGGTTTCTATCAATTCACTGCTTTGTGAGCATGAGTGTTGAGACCCAGTGTATTATATGTTAAAATAATACTGTAAATTCAGTAGACCAAACTTAGGCCCATTATCTTTCAAATATGTCTGTGGAAATAATCCCAAATTTGTCTTTGTTCCTTCATAGTCACATCCAGGAGTATTAGGTTTCATAACTTAAAATTTTATTCATATACACAGTTACCTTTTCTTTAATAAATGTTTTTTTTTAAACATCACAGCTCTTGAAAGCTATGTTGTTGTTTTTTAACTTTTAGCTTTATTTCATTATATAGTTTCGTTTTTAAATACATTCATAAAGAAGTAGAATATTTAAAAGTTGGTCACTTTGACATAGGGATTTGACTTTCCACAGAAAACTTAGGAGCTTCAAGAAAGAAACTAATTCAGGGGCAGATCTAGATTTTATTGAGGCTAAAGCTTATACAATTTTGAGGGCCTCTTTTAAGACAAAGAATACAAAATTAATAAAATAAATTGCCCATGGCTCTGCTGGTACTATCCAACAGAATTATGCCTTTGCTCATTCCAGTTCCACTAAGAGGAGGGTAAGTCTGATGGAAGGGATGTTAGAGTAGAAAGAGATAGTGTTGTTACCCTGTTGTGGGTAAAATATCTTTCTTTTGTAAATTTTACCAAAACAAAAAACCCGCTAGCTTCATAGTAAATATTCCTTTCATCATAAGTGTTTTAGTGCCAGATACATTTCAATGGTTTGTATATGGGGAAATATGTATCTTACTACTGAATATTCAGATAATTCAACAAAATCAAAGGTAGAGATCATTCATAAGGATTAAAAGCCTTATAGGTATCTTTGTTGGATCATGTTCCTATAATAGAAATCCTCTGATGAAATATCTTAGTTTTCAGTAGATATTTTGGGGAAATATAAGAATAATGACTGAGTTTAATATTTTAGGTGGATGCCAGTATAAAATGCCAGACCAATCCACCTGAGAATATCTTGCCTTCAGAACAGATGGGATTCCTTATTTCAGAAATGGGACCTGCTAGCAAGCCTAGTAAAGACACAGGTTTATCCACTCCAGCCAGGTATAGAGAGCGAAGAAGCAACTCACAACAAGGAAAGTCCCCTGGTAAGGATTATTGTACTCTAGAACACTAGAAGTAGAACCAAGGTATAGAATTAATGTACGAATGACAGTTAACCTGAGTATTCATAACTGTATTATACCTATCAAATTGCTATTTTACCTAACTGTAATTTTAACTCTATACTTTTTCTTAATTATCCTTGTAAAGTAGGGTATAATTATTTTCCTAATAACATGGGGTCGTTGATTATGTGATCAACCCATAATCTAACATGATTTCTCACCACTGAAGATGTTTAAAACAATGGCATAGGCTTTGAAGGCAATTTCAGAAGAGAGACAGACAGGACTTAATATTTACTGTGTGCCTATTTTTATGCCATACAATAAATGTTTGAAAGTAGTATTGTCATCATTTTAACGATCAGGAAACAGGTTTGGAGATGATAAGTAACTTGTTCAATGTCATACATTAATGTAGCTAGTATTCTACTCTAGGTTGTTTTTTTGTTTGTTTACAAATCAATTTTATTGGTACATATTAATAAAGCATACAGTTCATCCAAAGTGTGCGATCAATGGTATTTGGTATAATCATAGTTGTGCCTTCATCACCTCAATCATCGATAGAGCATTTTCATTATTTCAATAATAATAATAAACAAAAAAACAAACAAGAAAATTCTTCACCCCTCGATCTCTCTATGCTTCCCTTGCTGTACATAGCTGCTATTTCTGGCTATTCTTGTACAATTACTTATTAAGCAGTTTTACTGAGATATATTCAAATACCATACGATCTATCCAAAGTGTATAGTCAGTGGTTTTTAGTATAATCACAATGTTGTGCATTTATCACCACAAAAAATTTTAGAACAATTTCATTACTGCAAAAAGAAAACTTCCACATCCCTTAGCAGTCCTTCCCCAGCCCTACATAACACTAATCTAACTTACCTTTATAAACTGATTCATATTTACATTTTACATAAATGGAATCATACAATATGTAGTACGTTGTGTCTGGTTTCTTTCACTTAGTATATTGTTTTTTTATTGTCTGATATTAACATCTTGTAGTGTTAACATTCATTTGTTCAATTTCAAAGTAAAACAGTGTTTTATATGCAGTTTTACCCATATTCATATTTCACATGCAATTTTACTATGTCATACAGTTCCATGTTACATTTTTATCTTTCCATTTGGTAATATACATGACCACGTAACAGTACATACCCATGTAATAGTACTGTGAGTTACAGACATTATGTTGGGCTTTCACCTTTTCTATTCATTTCCAAAGACTTCTTACCATTTCTGTGCAAGTTAACCGTCAGCTTTTCATTCTCTAATTGCATTCTATTTTCTAGTGACCCATATTCAAGTTATTAACTCTGTAGGATTACACAGTATATTTAGTTCATAGTAGCACAATCATAGAGTGTTTGTCCTTTTGTGTCTGGCTTGCTGCACTCAACATATTGTCCTCCAGGTTCATCATCCATCTTGTCTTATGCTTTACGACTTAATTTCTTCTTATAGCTGCATAATATTCCATTGTGTGTATATACGACATTTGCTTATCCATTCATTGGTTGATGGACACCTGGATTGTTTCAATCTTTTGGCAATTGTGAAATGCCACTATGAACATTGGTGTATAGGTGTCTGTTCATGCCATTGGTGTATAGGTGTCTGTTCATGCCACTGCTGGATATATACCTAGTAGTGGTATTGCTGGGTCACATGGCCAGTCTGTATTCAACTTCCTTAGGAACTGCCCAACAGTCCTCCACAGTGACTATACCATTCTACATTCCCACCAACAGTGAATAAGTGTCCTTATCTCTCCACTTCCTCACCAGCATTTGTAGTTCTCTGTCTTTTTAATAGCGGCCATTCTGACAGGTGTGAAATGGTATCTCATTGTAGTTTTGATTTGTGTTTCCCACATCGCTAGTGACATTGAACATTTTTTCATGTGTTTTTTCGCCATTTGTATTTCTTCTTTGGATAAATGTATATTCAAGTCTTTGGCCCAATTTTTTTTATCAGGTTTGTCTTTTTATTGTTGAGTTGTAGCATCCCCCTATATATCATGGATATTAGATTCTTATTGGATATTTGATTTCCAAATATTTTCTTCCATTGAGTTTTCTGCCTTTTCACCCTTTTGACAAAGTCCTTTAAGGTGCAAAAGTGTTTAATTTTGAGGAGGTCCCATTTATCTATTTTTTCTTTTGTTGTTCGTGCTTTGGGTGTAAGGTCGAAGAAACCACCACCTACTACAAGGTCTTAAAGATGTTTCCCTACATTTTCTTCTAGTAGTTCTATGGTCCTGGCTTTTACATTTATGTCTTTGATCCATTTTGAGTTGATTCTTGTATTGGGGGTGAGATAGGGGTCCTCTTTTTCATTCTTTTGGATATGGATATCCAGTACTCCCAGAAACATTTGTTGAAGAGACTGTTTTGTCCCATTAACATGGACTTGGTAGGTTTGTCAAAAACCAGTTGACTGTATAGGTGCGGGTTTATTTCTGGATTCTCAGTTCTGTTCCACTAATCGATGTATCTATCTTTATGCCAATACTATGCTGTTTGACCACTGTAGCTTTGTAGTATGTTTCAAGATCAGGCAGTGAAATTCCTCCCCGTTGCTCTTCTTTTTTAGAGTGCTTTTCACTATTTGTGTGCACATCCCCTTCCAAATGAATTTGGTAGTTGCCTACTAAATTTCTATTTCTATAAAGTAGGCTGTTGGAATTTTGACTGCTAAAAATCAGTTTGGGTAGGATTGAAATCTTACTGATATTTAGTCTTCCAATCCATGAACACTGAATATTTTTCCATTTATTTCTGTAGAAATTCTGTAGAAATTTCTATTTCTGTAAAGTAGGCTGTTGGAATTTTGACTGCTAAAAATCAGTTTGGGTAGGATTGAAATCTTACTGATATTTAGTCTTCCAATCCATGAACACTGAATATTTTTCCATTTATTTAGGTCTTTTAAAATTTCTTTTAGCATTGTTTTGTAGTTTTCTGCATATAGATCCTATACTTCTTTTGTTAAATTGATTCCTAGGTATTTGAGTCTTTTTGTTGCTATTTTAAATGGAATTTTTCCCCTGATTTCCTCCTCAATACTAGTGTACAGAAACATTACTGATTTTTGCATGTTGGTCTTGTATCCTGCCACTTTGTTGAACTCATTTATTAGCTCAAGTAGCTTTATAGTGGACATTTCAGAATTTTCTAAAAACAGGATCATGTCATCCACAAATAGAATTTTATTTCTTCTTTTCCTATTTGGATGCCTTTTTTTTTTTCTTGTCTGATTGCTCTAGCTAGAACTTCTAGCACAATGATGAATAACAATGGTGACAGTGAACATCCTTGTCTTGTTCCAGATCTTAGAGGGAAAGCTTTCAACCTTTCCCCACTGAGTATGGTGTTAGCTGTGGATTTTTCATATATGCCCTTTATCCTATTGAGGAATTTTCCTTCTATTCCTATCTTTTGAAGTGTTTTTATCAAGAAAGGATGCTGGATTTTGTTGAATGTCTTTTCTGCATCGATCAAGATGATCGTGTGTTTTTTTTTCCTTCAATTTGTTAATGTGGTGTATAACATTAATTCATTTTCTTATGTTGAACCAGCCTTGCATACCAGAATAAATCCCACTTGGTCATGATGTATAAGTCTTTTAATATACTGTTGTATTCAAATTGCAAGTATTTTGTTGAGAATTTTCGCATCTATGTTCATTAGAGATTGGTCTGTAGTATCTTTATCTGGCTTTGGTATTAGGGTGATGTTGACTTCATAAAATGTGTTGGGTAATTTTCCCTCCTCTTCAATTTTTTGGAAGAGTTTAAACAGGATTTGTGTTAATTCTTTTTGAAATGCTTGGTAGAATTCACCTGTGAAGCCATCTGGTCCTGGACTTTTCCTTGTTGGGAGATTTTTGATGATGGACTCAATCTCTTTAAATGTGATTGATTTGTTAAGTTCTTGTATTTCTTGTAGCATCAGTGTAGGCTGTTTGTGCATTTCTAGGAATTTGTCCATTTCATCTAGGTTGTCTAGTTTGTTGGCATACAGTTACTCATAATATCCTCTTATGATCCTTTTTATTTCTGTGGGGTCAGTTGTAATTTTCCCCCTTTCCTTTCTGATTTTATTCATTTGCATCTTCTCTCTTTTTTCCTTTGTAGTCTAACTAGGGGTTTGTCAATTTTATTGATCTTCTCAAAGAACCAGATTTTGGTTTTGTTGATTTTTCTCTGTTTTTTTGTTGTTGTCAATTTCATTTATTTCTGCTCTAATCTTTATTATTTCTTTCCTTCTGCTTGCTTTGGGATTGGTTTGCTGTTCTTTTTCTAGTTTCTCCAGTTGTTCAGTTAGATCTTTGATTTTAGCTCTTTCTTCTTTTTTAATATAGGCATTTAGGGGTATAAATTTCTCTCTAGCACTGCCTTCACTGTATCCCATAGGTTTTGATAAGTTGTGTTCTCATTTTCATTCGTATCAATATATTTCCTAATTCCACTTACAGTTTCTTCTCTGACCCACTGATTATTTAGGAGTGTGTTGTTCAGCTTCCACATTTGTGAATTTAACTCTTTCCTGTCTATTATTGATTTCCAGTTTCATTCCATTATGATCTGAGAAGGTGCTTTGTATAATTTCAGTCTTTTTATATTTATTTAGACCTGCATTGTCACCTAACATGTCCTGCATCCTGGAGAAAGATCCATGAGCACTTGAGAATAATGTATAACCTGCTGAGTTTGGGTGCAATTTTCTGTTTTTGTCTGTTAGGTTTAGCTTGTTTATCATATTATAGTTCAAATTTTCTGTTTCCTTGTTGATCTTTGGTCTAGTTAGTTGTTCTACCTAATGATGTGAGTGGTGTATTGAAGTCTTCAGCTATTATTGTAGAGATGTCTATTTCTCCCTTCAGTTTTGCCAGAGTTTCCTTCATGTAGTTTGGGGCACTCTGCTAAGGTGCATAGATATTTATGACTTATATCTTCTGGTGGATTGTCCCTTTTATTAATATATAATGGCCTTCTGTATCTCTTATAACTTTTTTACATTTAAAATCTGTTTTGTCTGATATTAGTATACTACTCTTGCTCTTTTTTGGTTACTGTTTGCATGGAGTATCTTTTTCCAACCTTTCATGTTCAGCCAGTTTGTATCCCTGAGTCTAAGGTGATTCTCTCGTAGGTAGCATATGGATGGATCATGTTTTTTTGATCCATTCTGTCAGTCTGTATGTTTTGATTGGGGAGTTAAAGCCATTCACATTCAATGATATTACTGTAAATGCGTTATTTAATTTCACCGTTTTGTTCTATGGTTTTCATATGTCATATTGTATTTTTGTCTTTTTCTCTTTTGGGTATCCTTTCTCCTATTGTTTCTTCTATACTGTCTTCCAAGACTCTTTCCTGTCTTTTTCTTTAAGGATGTAAGGCCTCCTCTAATATTTCCTGTAAGGTGGATTCTTTTTTATAAACTCTTAGTTTCTGTTTGTGGATATTTTAAACTCACCTTCATATTTGAAAGACAGTTTTGTTAGATGAAAAATTCTCAGCTGGCATTTTTTCTCTTTCATGCTAATGTCTCCTTGCCTCCATGGTTTCTGATGAGAAATCCATACTAAGTCTTACTGGGCATCCCTGGTATGTGATGGTTTGCTTCTCTCTTGCTGCTCTCAGAATTTTCTCTTTATTTTCACATTTGACATTCTGAGTAGTATGTGTCTTGGAGTAGGTCTATTTGGATTTATTCTGATTGGGGTACACTGTGCTTCTTGGACATGTAAGTTCATTTTTTTCTTGAGAGTTGGGAAATTTTCAGCTGTTATTTCCTCAAATCCTCTTTCTGCCCCCTTTTCCCTTCTCTTCTTCTGGAATTCCCATGACACATGTGTTGTTGTGTTTTGTGTTATCATTCAACTTCCTGAACCCCTGCTCAATTTTTTCAATTCTTTTCTCTCTTCAATTTCAGCTGTACTGTCTTTGGTATCACTTATTTTTTCTTTTATCATTTTGAATCTGCTGTTATATGCCTGCATATGTTTTTGATCTCACCTATCGTGTCTTTCATTCCCATGAGTTCTGTTAGTTTTCTATTCAGGTTTTCAAATTTTTTGTGCTCGCTCAATGTTCTCTTAATGTTGTTTATCTCTTTAACCATATTGTCTTTCAACTCATTAATTTGATTTTGGAAATTTTTGTGCATCTCATTGATTAGTTGTCTCAAATCCTGAGTCTCTTCTGGGGCTTTGATATTTTTATTTTCCTCGGCCATATCTTCCATTTCCTTAGTATGGCTTGTAATTTTTTGCTGATGTCTAGGTATCTGATTAGGATGGTGAGTTTACTCAGATACTCAATTTCTCTCTCTTTCATAGGGATTTGGTGGCAGGAGACTGTGTTACTGCTCTTCTTTGATTCCTGGTTCATCCTGTTCTAGGTGTTTAGGATTGTCCCTGTGAGTTGCTCCAAACTGAGCTCTGGTCCCAGTATAGGGTTGCAGACGTGCTTCCTAGGGCCTTGGCAAGGGAGGCTATAAAGGCCGGAAAAGCCTCTCTTTCTTACTTTTAATTTTCTCGCATGTAATTCCTTGGTCTGCCAGCAGATGGCGCTCTTTGGCAGCCCTCTCAGTTAAATACCTGGTCAGAATGTGTTTGCTGCAACACAGATGGGATCAATGTAATAGACGTTCCTGCCTGGAGTCCAAGAACCTCGTATTTAAAACTTTGTCAGAGGCAGTTCTCCAACTTTTGCTAGCAGCCCCTCCCTTTTTTCAGGTAGGAAATAATTCCACTCCCCCTGTGTCCTCAACAATCAGTACCAGTCAGTAGAGGGGGAGATTCAGAGGGTCTCTTTAGTCCTAAGCTGGCCGCCAAGGCAAACAATGGCACAGCCCCACCGGCCTGGAAGGGCTTGTGGGACACAGCAGACCAAATTGTGGGTCAAAAGCTGAGTCAGCCATCCCTCTCCCTTTTCCTGGGTGGATCCCTGGGGCCCCCTTTGTCTGTAGCTGCTGGCCCTGAGGCCTGAGAATTCAAAAGTGTCTATAGTATGGGTGAGGTTGCTGGCAGCTGCTATTTTGCCATCATGATTCTTTCCCTTTGTGCCTCTCTCCTGGGCGGTGTCCAGCCTTCCCCTGGTGTCCTAAACCCGAGAAGATTTTTTTCCAGGCCATTTCTGCCTGTCCTCTAGCAGCTATTTTTCTGGGAGAGAAGAGAGTCCCATGTCTTTCTAGTTTACCATCTCCCCTGAAGTCTGTAGGTTGTTTGACTGCACAACACATGTTCTTTCCTTTTAATTTTTAATTTCACAAATAACATACAAATACATTCTTCTTGTAAGAACAACCAATAAGATCAGAATTTCCTTTTTCCACTACCTCCCCATACTGTTCCTCTTACTTCTTCCCCAAAGGAAATCACATGTTCTCCCTGCATCATAATTTTAGCAATGGCAGATCATTGAAATAAGCACATCACCTTTTAAAACAACTACTTTGGAGGGAAAAGTTTCTACTATATAAGTTTGGGTATATTTGTTAAAAATCAGTGTCATTAATGTATGGCTAAACTGGACATACAGGTCTATTGAACTAATACAACAAGAAAAACTCTGAAGAAATTTAAAGAATGGATACCTCTGATTATAGTTTAAGTACAATACATTCGAGGATACAGAGACAAATTGATGATTTCTTACGTGTATGCAAAGGGAGAGAGAGGGTTGAGACTCAAGCTTCTGGTTGTTAAGGAATGGAGGCGAGGCAGAGGGCTGAAAGCAGGCATGTTGCTCAGCAGATCATAAACAGAGCAGTTAACATCTACACACCCCTGCCTTCCTTCCCCAAAATGTTGGCAACTAGAAAGTGGAGCTTTCTTCTTCACAGAAATTGAAAGGAAGAGGTGTGGGACTTAGAAATACCTGATTCAGCTCTGGGCAAGATGAGGAGCTAAAAATGGGGGTCTAATAAAAGCCCAGCCCCTTTCTTCCACCTTATGTATAGAACACTGGCAGCCAGGTGACTACCTTCAGGAAAAAGGTCAAAGTTTTCTCCTTTGGAGAACTAGAGGGCACCAGAGAAGACCTTCACATATTAGCATTTGGGTTTTTTTTTTTTTTTTTCAGAGAAAATGGGTGGTGCACAACTGATTGGTGAATGTTAAACTAAGCTGCTCAGTTGACAAGTCTTTCCATGTAATAGAGCTTCCAATCAGCTTTTTAATGCTCCATTCTCAAATATGGAACAACAGCCAGTGAACAAACAGAAAGAAGAAAGGAACCTAGAGGAAACGGAGGCGTGCTGTGAGAAAACAAACTCAAAACCAGCCTTTTCATCTAATATTCTCAGAGAGCTATGAGAAGATATTGTATCCATACAAAAAAAACATGAAGTTCCAAAAGAGGGAACATTTGTAGAATAAGAACAAGCTCTTAGATGTTACAAAATTTGATAGCAAAAATAAAATTACATAAAATGGCGTGAAGTTAAATTATAGTGAGTATAATTAACACTGCTGATTTATCAATGTGATTGTGGCTGAAAGGGGTAGTCTGTGGATGTAAATGTCAATTGAAAGGAAACTAGAGAATAATACAGGGAATGTGTAACATAGTGATCTCAGTGGATGAAAATTGTGGTTAATAGTATAAATAAAAATGCTCTTCTACAAAGTGCTAAGAATATGGTGATACATGGGGAAATTACAACTAATATAACTTATGGATGATAGTTAACAGTAATATTGTAATATTTTACAGCATGACAAGAAGATGTTATTTCAATCCTAAGGAGCATCAATAGGGGAGTGTAAGGGGGTGTGGCCGTTTGAGATTATTTTATGAATCCCCAAAAGAGAAAGATTATGTTCGTAAACTAATACGTTCCTCTGGGTGCTATACCTTTTGATTGCATTGAATTCAGTTGAGGAGCCATTGATGAGATTGCTTTAGGGCTTTCGATGGGACTGTCAGTGAAGCGTGACAGAGGTTGAGCCTCTGCCCCTTGTTGGGTCTGATATAAACGTACACTCAGACAGAGGGAAAAAGGAAGCCACCATGTTTGAGCCTATTGTGTAAGAGAGAAGATAGCTTAAGCAGGAAACCCCCAAGAGGCTAGGTCATGAAGCAGCTTAAAAGGGAACCAGCCCTCTTATATGCATGATAGCTTACAGCTGAACTTGGGAAGAAAGTAGAACAGCTGAGACTGATATAGGAGGCCCGAAAAGAGACAAGCCCTATGCCTGGTTGCTGAAAGCTAAGCTCCCGTCTGGAAGGGAAGGCTGAAACCTCCGCAAAGATTGGTAGCCATCTTGCTTCACCACGTGGCAGCAAGCCAGGATCAACAGTAGCTGACTTTGGTGAGAAAGCATCTTTGGTGATGCCTCACTTTGGACTTTTCATGGACTTGGAACTGTAAGCTTTTACCCCAAATAAATTCCCTTTATAAAAGCCAACAGATTTCTGATACTTTGCACCAGCACCCGTTTGGCACATTAAAACGGGGTATGGGGTTTTTCCTTTTGGAGTAATGAAAATGTTCTAAAATTGACTGCGGTGATGACAGCGCAACTCAGTGATGAAAATGAGAGCCATTGAGTGTACACTTTGAATGGATTGTACAAAGCATGGGACTATATAACACAGGGAATCCAGTGGTGGATGATGGACTGTGGTTAACAGGATATATATCAGAACGTTCTCTCATGAACGATAATAGTGCATATAGGGTGCACAAACATATAATAGTAATATAGGGTGTTAATAATTGGGTGGATTGGGGGAAAATACACCAAATGTAAGATATGGGCCATAGTTAGTAGTAATATTTTGATGATGGTCTCTCATAGTTTGTAACAAATGTTTCACAATAATGTAAGGTGTTGATGGTGGGGAGATGTATGGGAGCCCTGTATGATGATATTCATGTTTGTTTTGTAAGTTCATATTGTTTATGTTTGTTCATGTATGAATGATAAACTTCAATTTTAAAAAGTTAAAAAAAAAGACAGTGTGAAGTTAAAGTTGAGGAACAGACTACAATATATAGAAGAGGGAAAAAACAAAGAAACAGAAAGTATGTAAGAAAAAAAATACGGACGTTCAATCAGGAATCTACAACCAATAATCTGATAAAGAACATGGAGGAGGAATGGGTAAGAATTAAAAAAAATGAAAAGGGGACATCTACTTCTGGTAAGTGCAGGCTTGGTGATTCAGACCAACCCACCCACTGATGACAATTTTAAAAACTGGACAAAATGTAAAAACAATCTACTTTAAAAGCCCCCAAAGCCAATAAGAGAGTGAAGAATTATTGGGCTGAGTGCAAGAAGAGAATGAGAATCTAGGGAGTAAGCCCAACATTAAGGCTGCTTTTGCTCTTGTGGCATTTGCCACTTGATAAGAGGTGGCTGAGAGGCTGAGCAGTGCTTTGTCAGCCATCTGGGGCTGGAGAGACCAGAGTCAGAGATAGGGCCTGCCAAAAGTTGGGCTCTGATGGACAAGTCTCTTTTTTATGGCTAGGATTTCAAAAGGCTATACCCCATGAATAAGGATGAACTGAGGAAAACCAACTCTTGCACAGACTGTAGCCAGAAAAACCTCAAGCTCTGAACTGGAATAAAGTAATCCCTAATTGCTAGGGTCCCCAGGTGCCTGGTAAAAACAGAAATATTCTTTGAGGAAGATAACACCATCCTAGTCCTCAAATTATTTTAACAAGTAACTTTGTATATACCAATGTCCAGCCCATAATTAAAATAACCAGTTACATGATGGAAGAAGCCACCATGATTGAGAACTAGCACAATTGAGATAATTGAAACAGACCCCTGGAAATGCCAGATACTGGAATTACCAGACTCAAATAATAAAATAACCATGCTTACTATTTCAAGGAATTAAAAGCTGAGATTGAAAATTTTGGTGGGGACTGGAAATTTTAAAATGTGACTAGCCTGTTTGGTAAAGACCCAAATAGAAATTCTAGAACTGAAAAAATGAATAACAAAATTATGAACTCAATGGATAATTAACAGCAGATTAGACTTACCTGAAGAGAGAAAGTGAACAGGAAGGTAAAACTGCTCAAAAGGAAGCATGGAGAATAAACAGTATAAGAGGGTAAGGAGACATAGGGGATTCAAGGAGTAAGAGCTGATGTTCTGTAATTGGAATTCTAGAGGGAAAGGAGAAAGAGATAACAAAGCAGAGACAATATTTGAAGAGATAATGGCTGGACATTTTTCAGAACTAATGCACAAATAACACGTAAAACTAAATTCACACTGAGACACATCATAGTGAAACTGCAGAAAACCAAAGACACCTTTAAACATAGGCAGAGGAAAAAGAAAGCTTACTTTCAAAGGAGCATCAGACCAGATGCCAGCAAACTTTTTTGTAAAGGACCAGATAGTAAATATGTTAGGTGGGCTTTATGGTCTCCATTGTAATTACTCAACCCTGCTATTGCAGCACTAAAGCAGCTACAAACAATATGTAAGTGAATGATCGTGGCTTTGTTCCAGTAAAACTTTATTTACAAAAACATGTCATTGGCTGGATTTGGCCCAGAGGTTGTAGTATGCCAACTCTTGAGTTAGTCTGACAGCTGATTTCTAAACAGCAACAATGGAAGCCACAAAACAAGAATAACATTTTCAGTGTACTGAAAGATAACTGCCATCCTAAAATTCTCTATCCAGCAAAAATGTCCTTCAAGAATGAAAGTAAAATGAACATATTTTCAGATAAAAATGGAATGCACATGCCCCAAAAGATCAGCACTAAAGGAAATTTTAAGGGGTATTTTTCAGGGAGAAGAAAACTGAGAATAAAGGTATTGATTGATATGGACTTTGATGACTCAAGGATGTAATTTCTAGGGTAACCACCAAAAGAATAGAAAAGAGGCCCCTGTGTGTTGGAGAATGTGAGGAGAATTCCAGAGTAAGAGAGCCAAAAAAGAGGATCCCTTAATTCTGTTTGTGAAGCCCTCACAAGTCTTAGGCCCATCCTTGAGTTATACATGCATAGACAGACCCAAACCAGCATAGCAAAGGCTGTGAGAACTGAACTGAGATTTGAACTGCTGCCCAGAGAAGGCAAGATAGAAGTTGAGGGTAAACCTAACCAGATTGATTGTCAACTAAAACAAAAATACCAACATTCTCCAGACAATTATAAGGAGACCGAGAATCTATGCAAAATAATATTCACAGTGATGTCTAGGATACAATAGAATTTTGCTTCAATTACGAAAACCAAGAACATGTGATCAAGGTGCAAGGGCAAAGATGATCAACAGATGCCAACTCTGAGATGGCCCTGATAATGGAATTATCAATAAAGACATGAAAGCAGCTATTTTAATTGTATTCCATGAGATAAAAGAAAACACACTTGTAATGAATGAAGTGGGAGTTGTCAGCAGAAAAAATAGTAACTATAAAAAAAATAAACAAAATTCAGAGCTGAAAAGTAAATTCACTGGATGGGCTCAGTAGCAGAATGGATTTGCTAGAGGAAAGAGTCAGTGAACATGAAGATAGATCAATAGAAATCATCCAATCTAAGGAATAGCGAGAAAAAGGATTTGAAAAAAGTAACCAAAGCCCTCAGGGACATGTGGGACAGTATCAAAAGACTAACATGTGTCATTGGCATCCCAGAAGGAAAGAAGAAAGATATTGGTACAGGAAAAATATTTGAAGAAATGATGGCCAAAAAAATGTCACAAATTTTGTGAAATGTTTAAATAGATCCAAGAAGTGCAGTGAACCCCAAACAGGGATAAACTCAAAGAGCACAATTATAATCAAACTCTTGAAACATCATGCTCAATTTTCTGAAAAGCAAAGATAAGCAAAAAAATCTTGAAAGTAGAGGGAAAAAAAGACATTCTGCATTCAGGCGTACAATTCATATAACCATGGGTTTTTCATAGAAACCATGGAGGCCAGAAGATAGTAGAGCATCATATTTTAAAGTGTTAAAAATTGCCAAAAGAAGTTCTTAGGCTGAGTAGAAATGATACCAGAGAGAAATTTGGATCTTCAGGAATGAAGGAATGAAGACCAACAGAAATGATAAATATCCAGATAAACATAAAACACTTTTTTTTCCCTCTTCAGATATTTAAAATATATGTCACTGTTGAAAACAAAAATTATAACATTGTCTGGTGGGGTTTTCAATGTGTATAAACATATTATTTGTGACAACTCAACATAAAGATTGTCAGGGCAAGGGGAGTACAGGGGTAAAGGGTCCTATATGGTTGCAAGGTTTCTATATATTTACATGAAGTCATACCATGTTAACTCTTAAGTTAGACTCTAGAATATTTAACTCTAGAGCAACTACTTAAAAAACAATGCAGGGAAATGGATGTGGCTCAAGTGAATGGGCTCCCGTCTACCATATAGGAGGTCCAGAGTTCGATTCCTGGGGCCTCCTAGTGAAAGGCAAGCTGGCCTGGGTGGAGAGCTAGCCCAAGTGGAGAGCTGGCCCACGTGGAGTGCTGGCCTATGCAGAGTGCTGGCCTGTGCAGAGAGCTGTTGCAGCAAGATGACGCAACAAAAAGAGACACAGAGGAGAGACAATGAGAAACGCAGCAGACGAGGGAGCTGAGGTGGCGCAAGAGATTGAGTGCCTTTCTCCCACTCCGGAAGGTCCCAGGATTGGTTCCTGGTGCCACCTAAAGAAAAGACAAGCAGACACAGAAGAACACACAGAGAGCAGACAGCGAGTGCAAAAACAACGAGGGAGGGGGGAGAAATAAATAAATAAAAATAAATCTTTAAAAAAAACCAAACAATGCAGGAAGTGGATGTGGCTCAAGCAGTTGAGTGCCTGCCTCCGGTTCCCGGTGCCTCCTGAAAAAAACAAAGACAACAAGCAAAACAAACAAAAAAACCAACTCAGGAAAGGCTGATGTGCTCAGTGGTTGTGGCAGTTTGATATAGTTATGAATTCCAAATAGATATTAGATTATGCTTATAAACTAGTCTGTTCATCTGGGCATGATTAAGTTATGATTAGGGATTTGATTGGGCCATGTCAGTAGGGTGTTGAGCCCTGCCCCTTGGTTGGTGGGGTCTCAAAGATAAAAGACATGGCAAAGGACAGAGTTGGAGTAGTTTTGATGTTGGAGTTCTGATGAGGAAGGAGAGAAGTCCTCAGGAAAAGAGAAAAGCCATTCACCTGACAGTTCACAGCTGGCCTTATGGAGAGAGGCAAAGCCTAGAGAGCCTCATAGTCTACAGCTGACCTTGTGGAGGAGACAGAGGAGATGAGCCCGGAGAGAAACAGAGCCCCAGGAAGAGAGGAACCCGAGAAGCCTGAACCCTGGCAAACGTTGGCAGCTGTCTTGCTCCAACACGTGGCAATGGACTTTGGTGAGAAAAGAAACTTATGCTTTATGGCCTGGTAACTGTGGACTTCTACCCCAAATAAATACCCTTTTATAAATGCCAACATATTTCTGGTAATTTGCATCAGCACCCCTTTGGCTGACTAATACAGTGGTTGAGCGCCATCTTCGCACATATGAGGTCCAGGTTCAATCCCTGGCCCCTGGTACCTAAAAAAAAAAACAATGCAGATATATAGTCAAAACACAATAAATTAAAATCAGGTGTTAAAAATATTCAAATAATCCAAATGAAGATAGGAAAGGGGGAAGAAAGAAATGAAAAAGATAACTAAGAGAAAACAAACAATAAAGTGGCTGACCCAAATTCAACTAATTCAGTTATTATATGTTAGTGGACTAAAAACTCCAATAAGGGAAGCGGATGTGGCTCAGGCAACTGGGTTCCCGCCTACCACATGGGAGGTCGCTGGTTCGGATCCCGGTGTCTCCTAAAGAAGACAGCAACCTGGTATGACGGGCAGGCACAGCAGGTTGACACAAGAAGAAAAAATATGAGACACACAACAAAGCAGGGAGCAGAGGTTCCTGGTGCCTCCTAAAGAAGACAGCGAGCTGAAGCAACGGGCAGGCATGGCGAGATGATGCAACAAGATGACGCAACAAGAGACATGGGGAGGAAAAACAGAATGAGAGTCACAACAAAGTAGGGAGCAGAGGTGGCTCAAGCGATTAGTCACCTCACTCCCATGTCAGAGATCACGGGTTCGGCTCCCGGTGCCTCCTAAAGAAACACGAAAGACAAACAGACACAGCAAGTGCAAACAACATGGGGGTGGGGAGAAATAAATAAAATAAAAATCTTAAAAAAAATACACTCCAATAAAATGGCAGAGATTGCTAGAGTGGATAAAAAAGTAAGATCCTACTATTGGTTGTTTATAAGTGAAATATATGTTGAAACTAAATGGATAGAAAAGATATACTATGTAGACAGTATGAGAAGGCTGGCATAGCTATTTTAATATCAGATAAAATAAACTTTAAGGCAAACAGTATTCTCAGATAAAGAGGGCAATTTCATAATGATAAAAGGAACAATTCATCAAGAAGGCATATCAGTTATAAATGGGTGTACATATAATAGAACCCCAA
>JAQZBX010040188.1:0-22776 GCA_029593785.1 Cabassous unicinctus | reverse complement strand
TGGTGCAAAATGAGACTAGAAAGGCGGCCAGAAAGGATCTGAATACGGGGCCGGCAGGGAGGGGACAACTTAGACCAGACCCCTGGGCAGGAACTACTTCTGCAAGCGGGCCCGACTGCGAGGCGGGAAGGGGAGGAGGCAACGTGAGGTTTGGAGGGGTCCCCCCACCCCAGACGGGGGCGATCGCCGGCCCTCGCCTCTACCCTCAAGGCAGCCCCTCCAAGTGCGCATCTTTACCAACGCGAGCAGCGCAGCAGCTTCTCCAGGCGATCGAGCGCACGGCGGCTGTGGGCCCAGGCCCCGCCTCCCGCCGGCTCCATGGCGGGCGCGGGACAAGGCTGGTTCCCAGAGCGGACCGTCGGCCGCCGGTCCCCCGGCATCGCCCCGCCTCCGCGGGAAAGGCTCCTCGGAGACGAGAGGCCGGGTGGGCCCGGGCAACGATCGAGACGCCGCGGGCCTGCGACCCGGCCCCGGCCTGAGCGGCTCCTGCCTCTCGGCCCGCCGGACTTCTAGGGGGCGGGGCGCGCGGGAAGCTGTGGGCGCAGCGGGGCGGAGCCCGCGGGGAGGGGTTCTGGCTGGGCGGCGCAGGGCCGCAGAAGCGCGGTCAAATCCCGCGCGCGGGACCGGACGGGGCAGGGCCGCCCAATCACACCCAAAGTCCGGGCAGACGCGGGCCGAGGGGCTGGGAAGGGGGCGGGGCCTGGGGCGGGGCCTGGGGCGGGGCGCGGCCTTGGCAGCTTGCCGGCAGCCCGCCACGAGCTGGGCGGATTCCAGAAACGCCTCTTCCCGCCCCGCGGCTAGCGGCGTGGAGCGGCATCGGGGGGCAAAGCCAAGAATCAAACAAAGTCCTTGCTTTCAGGAGCGAAGCGGAACCCGACCGATGGGAAGACCCCCAAACCGAGAAACTTGTAGTTGAGCGTTTTCTATAAAGAGTGCTGCTTTGACTACTGACAAGCCTGGAAAAGCTTTGGTCAGGACTTGCAAGTCACTTAGGTTTGTGAGCACCCAGAGGCGCCGTGCTCTTCATTCCTAAGAGAGTTGCTTTTTCTTTTCTTTGTTTTCCAGCTCTGGAGTTTAAAACCCTAGTAAAAATGAGGACGGTTTCTAGCTAATTTTAGCGTTACAAATCTCTGCCCATAGGCATATTAAAGTACTGGTTACTTTTTAAGGTAATCCTGTAATAAAATTTTTTTTTAAAAATTGTTTACTAAAGAGTACTTTCCTCATAAGGATCATTAATTGGTCACTATATTTTATACCCTTTCATCCGCTCACCCCATTCCAATCCATTGCCAAATCCTTCAATTCCCCCCAGCCTCGACCCAACTTTTTCGCAAATCCGCCCACTTCTCTCTGTCTCCACAGTCCTGGCCGCTATCATCCTCACATGGATTGCTGTTGTAACCTTCCTACCCTGTGTCCACCCAGGACCCCCACTCCCCAGACTTCAGACTGTACCGCAGCCGTTTAAAAGATTTTAAACACAAAACTCATCACGGCACTCCCTCTAAAACCCTTTTAATACTTTTTCACTGCTCTTGGGATAAAGTCCTAAAAGATTAACAAGGCCTACAAAATGTTCATCAACCTCTTGTAAAAGCATGACTAAGTCATCACTCCCCAAGCCCAGCAGGCTTTTCTTCAGTCATTAAAAACTCCTACATCTTTCTGCCTCAGGGCTTTTGTACAAAGATTGGTTCTCTTTGGAATCTGGAATCACCTCTTCCCCGCTTTAAGGAAGACTCATTCTTCAGATCTCAGCACAAATCTTTCAGGGAAGGTTTTCCTGGTCCCTCAACTACATCGCTTTCCAAGTGCGTCATAGTACCCCAGTTTGTAAATGCACATATATGTACGTGTACATATATATATAAATATAATACATAAGGATACAAGTATATGTGTTTCCTCCTCTAGACCAAAAGCTTCCAAGGTTAGAGACTGTCTGTATCTGCCTCATTCCCTATTGTAGCACCTGCACGGGACACATGCAGTGCCTGTCTCCAAGCAGGTGCTCAGCACTTGTTGAATGCTTGGACTGTGTTCATACCAGGCCTTGCTCAAAGTGTTTTTTTTACATGACCTTCTCTAAGCCTTCTTCCCTTTGAAATGGGTATTAGTATCCTTTACAGGAGGAAGCAGCTGTGGCTCAGAATTAATTTACTTGTCAAGGGTGAAGGTACAGATAATGACAGAAGCAGAATTTTAATTCTTAATGGCTGTTCTAAATTGTGGAGACTCAAGGAGTTTGTGAACTTTTCCAAAATCAAACATTTAGTTAGTAAAAGTAGAATGAGTGAAAATAAATAAGGTCTTATAAGGTGTTTTAAGTAGACCTGTGATAACACTTTAAACCAATCAAATTTTTTTAAAAAGCTCAGGGGTAGCCAATAAGTTAGTCCTTGAGTATTAACCCTGTTAAGCCATTACTTACTCTTTTCAAAGCCTCAGAGAAATCAAACTCTAGAAAAATAGAATTATGTTAAATAAAACTGTGAGCGGCTCTGTGTTGTGTTAGGGAGTAAGGTGGGGATTTCGGAGCCAGAGAGTCCTACTTCTAATCCCACTTCCTCCATGTGTGATTAAAGTCAAGTCAAACTTTGAGACTTAGTTTCCTTGTCTGCAAAGAGAGGGTAATAATTTTATCTTGTAGGTTTGCGGGATTATTAAATGAGGTAAATGTAAAATTACCTGCCATCATAATCATGCAATAAATTGTGGCGTATATGAAGATGATAATTATGTAAGTATATGGATGGATGGATTGAATGTGTAACAGTGCTGTTAATGCTTTAGTTATCAAAGAATAACATTGAACATTTTTATCAGATGCCTTTTTATGAGAACACAATTTAACTATGATCAAAGTTAATGATAATTTCACATTTTGGTAAAATGTTTTGAGAATCAAAAAAACTATTGGCCTATTTTATCAGTGCTATTAAATGAATTATGCAGGTACAATGAATTCTTTCTCCTACTAGTTTCCTCTTTTCCATTTCTCTGCCATTACCCAAGTACCTCTCCTCAAGCCTCATGAAATTCTCATGTGATGGTGGCCATAGTGAGTTCATAAAGAGAATAAGCAAGTTTACTGAGCCATCTACAACTTCCCATTCCATTTCCTTCCACCACAGCTCAAGTTGCTGCTACTTTGCTTTTAGTGGAGAAGGAATAGGTGTTTTTGAACCAACTCCTCCTTTCAGCCCTGGATCCTGAATTTCAATAGCTATATCCTTCTCCCTTGTCCATGTATGTGTGCACACGTGTGTGTGTGAAAGATGGACAACATGTCCAGGATGTGATCCAACAACAATGTGTAAAATCCTGGACCTCTGCTCCCAGAGAAAAATTTATCTAGGGAAATCCAGACCACCAATAGGACTTGACAAAGACCTCATGGCATTAGCAATATCCTTTCCCCACTTTAAAAAAGGCTAAATGGTATCTTTATTCCCCTTTCAGAATTCCCCTGCAAGGACCTCCTTTGTAACATAAAAGTTTGTGCTTTGCTCCATTTCATTCCTAGTCTACTCTCCTCTTCCAATTCAGCAGTCTTCCCAAATGTCTTAGGATCTCAAAATTCTTCATCCTATCCCAGTACAACACTGGGCCACGGGGGATTTTGAGGCATACAAATCCGATAGCTTTAACCAGTTTACCCTGGCTTCTCTCTCCACAACCGCTCCCCCACCACTGCCCTACTTACCGTCTTTCTGCTACTACACTCCAAAGACATCTCTAGACTAGACCTCTTTCCTCGCCTTCAGACCCAGTGTAATGGTTTGTTGAAAACATTTTTTTCTTCTATTGTATTGTGAAGTGCTTTACAAAATAGTAAATCTTCCCCAGATTTACTTGGATAAACATGTAGCAAGCAAAAAGGGAGATCCACAATATCCAGACCCTCCTCCTTGGAAAATGTGAAGATACCTCACAATTTAGACTTTTACAGCAATTCTTCTATAACTTTGATTATTGTATCAGACCAAGATAATGATATCTAAATGTACTTGCATAGCAGTTGACTTAGTTTGCCAGGGCTGCCCTAATAAATATTGTGAACTGATTGGCTGACACAACAGAAATTTATTATCTCACAGTTTTGGAGGCTAGAAGTCAAAATCAAGATATCAGCAGGCCGTGCTTTCTCTGACGCCACTAGGGTTCTGGTGGTGGCTCGCTGGCAATCAGTCTCTGCCTCCATCATATGGTGATCTGTCTCCTGTAGCTTCTACTGCCGTGTCCGAATTTCCTTTGCTTATAAAGACTCCAGCCATGTTGGATTAAGGTCAACCCTGATTCTATTTGACCTCATCTTAATAGGCTCTTCAAATATCCCATTTACAAATGAGTTCACACATACAGGACTGAGGAGGGTTAGGACGAGTCTTGTTGGGGACAAGATTCAATCCCCAACAGCAGTCTTCGCATCTTAAACTTATTTCAGGGCCAATGGAAATAGCGCTGAGAACCTTTTCCCCCTCATGCATGCTTCTCTTTCACATGCAGTGGGATCAACCACTTTGACTCTTCTGAGTGCTCTTCTCTTTGTCAGATTAAAATTTTGTTTGCAAGCACTTCTGTGAAGCCTTGGGCTTTCCCCAGAAATGTAACTTGAAAACCAATGATATGAAGCAGTCGAATATGGTAATTGGTGGAGTGGAACAAACCATCTTATCATCTAAGAGTGTGGTTTCTGCTCTCTGCATTTAACTGTGATGCCCTTCCTATGTGAAAATGCTATTAACCTAAGTTACACTCATCTGCTTTGGGTTATTTTTCTGGAATCCAATGTGGCATAATGATTAATAGCACAGAGCTCTGGAGTCAAGCAGAACTGGGTTATAAACCCAGCCCTGCCATTTCCTAGGATTGCGTCCATGGGCCAGTTGCTTAACCTTATCCTGGAACTCAGTTTCAACTTTTATAAGCTTAGAGTTAATGTACTCCCAACCTCATACTCATAGGGTAATTGTGAAAAAGGAATTACAAATTCTGAAGCTGTTCTAAATCAGTAATGTAGCATAGCCAATAGAAATCCCTTCACAATGAACTGTGCTGAACTTTAGTATATACATTAAAGCTTAACTCAAAATAAGTGCTCAATACATTTTCCCATTTAGCATTGTTGAGTTGCACTAAGCCAATTATACTTGTTTTAAAATTCTTTTATGAAAGTACATATTCTGATCAAGAAAGAGCCACTCATTCTGTGACTATTGGAACAAAGATATTTACTCTAGTCCTTCCTTGGCAAATATGATGTGATAACCCTGAAAGTAAGCTTAAATTCTGTTAATGATCATAATCTCTTTTAGTATCATTTCAAAGAAAGTATCCACTGGATTGTTAACATCATCTTTGGCATGATTACTCGAAAAAAAACTGGTAATGCAAATCTTTATAATTTTTGTTTAATTAACTTGGGGATATTTTATTTATAACATTTTATTGCTCCTTTAAGAGCAAAAAAACTCAGAAATTAAAAACAGTAATTTTGTCTTGTATACCATAGACAGCCTATATGAAGTCCAACTAATAAGAAGGGTCAAAACTAATTAGTATCCACCATGCATGGGTGTCAATGATCAATGGGGCCCCCTCACGATCAGTATAGTGGTGCATAGGTGTAAGAACTGCCATCTTTTGGGCTTGCACATTTACATACAGTCTCAATGTCTTATATAGCTGGGCATTTACTGAAAAAATGTCCAAATCTCTAGAAGCACCTAGATGATTTGAGATGGTTTTTGAAAGGTTGTTAACTCCCGTTGTGTGGGTAACTGCCAAATTTCTGTCACAGGAACAGAAAGTAACTATTCTGAGGACACAATTGCATCAATATGTCCCTAGAGCAGTTGTTTTAAAGGTTTTGGTATTTTCTGTGTTTCCTGATCATTTATCAAATTCACCTTGACACATATATTTCACTGGTCAGTGTTTTTTGTTCAATAGACTTCAGAGTTCAACCCATTCCACCACTTTTTATTGCTTGCTATTTTTAAGGAGACACACAGTTGAAACCCCCTTTTTTCTGTACAGTGTAATTACTGAAGCACATAAAGCAGTTATAGCAGGGATTTATCACTTTCAGGTGGAAATACTCCCAGCCAAATAAAAGATAGAGTAGGAATGCCAAAAGCCATTTATAACAGGCTCACTGACATTTTGTCGAGAAGCTCTACCAGTGAATAAGCATCAAGTCATAAATCTCGACAAACGTGATTAAAGCAAGCAAGTTATTCTTTGAGGGGACACTACAATAAAAGAATGCTGAAATGCAAAGCAGGAAAATTCTGTTGACGAAAATCACCAAAAACAGCTGTCAGTAAAATTTACAAACAGCTTGTTTTAAATTCTTTTGGATTCCAGCAGCTGTTTGTGTGCACATAAAAGGTTCATTTAGGAAATGAGCCTTGGCCCTAGTTTGTGTTCCATTGTGTTTCAAAATTTTGTAATCAGTTTAATCGAAATTCATGCAATAATTTAAATTTTTCTCAAAGGACAAGTGAGAAATAACCAGTATATTAAAGTATGCCTCATACTCAGTAAATGTTCAATAAATATGGAATACATGAGGGAATGACTATATACAATTTCTGTGACAGAAGTGATCAATTATGAAGTCCATTTCAGCTTTATTTTTTCCCATCCATATATACTGTTTTGGAAATTATGCTTTATATGTTTTGCACTCATTTTAGTAGTATTTTAATAGCCCTTAGTAACCCTTCAACAACACATTTTAGATATTAGAAGGATGAATTAAAATTTAGTTTCTTTATAAAGTCACTTGCTATGAAAAAAATAGTTTATTAAATCTTACCTCAATATTTTTGCCTGGGCCAAGATAGGTTACATGTTCATCTGTGAAATAGAAATAACAGAAAACAGCTCACTGCTCTTGTATGGATTAAATAAGCTAATGCACTTAGCAAAGGGCTTGAAACATTGTATGTTCTTAATAAATGTGAGTGTTTATTACTATGCAAAAAATTCTAGGTTCAAGAATACTAAAATAAAAAGAAATTTAATGTTAGATAAGAAAAGCCACCGTATCCTCATGGATACTCAACTAGAGAGGAATCCATTGTATTTCAGCTTTTAAAAATATCTGTCAAAAATTTTTTTAGGTATCAATTTGGATGGTTGAGAAGTTGAGGCAAATCAAAAGCCATCTTTTAAATAACTGTAAAGAAGTATAAAGATACTTTTCATCCTTAAGCCAGACATAAATAATGGTAATCTTTCCTTTCCCCCAAATTATTCAAATCATTGAGGAAAACCTATTTAATCAGGTTTTATTTTCCAGAAAAGAGTCTGGAATAATACAGTCAATATAATCCAGATTCTTCATATAAACCTAAAATCACCTGATTTAGGTGACATTATCACCCCAATTTGACAGAAGAGGAAAGAGAGCTCCACGTTGCCTAGTAAATTTCCTAAGGACACCCATTTTGTAAGTGGCAGAGCAGGGAATGAGATCTAAATCTGACTGACTCCAAAGTCTAGGCTTTCAAGCACCCACATAACCTTGTGTTAATTAAATTCAACTTTGAAGGAAGTTGCTTAAGGTCAAATCAGTGGAAATACCAGAGTGCACACCAATTTCCAGCACAATTATGCTCTGTAAGATTTACAGAAGTAGTTTAAGTTATAGTCCCTCCTCTCAGGGAATTTTCTAGTTACAGACAAGACTAACACAAGAAACAATACAAGTAATATGAGACAAATTATAATTAAGTGTTCAGTCGAAGTGCATGGATAAGTATCACAAAAGGTCAGTGGAGAGAATGCTTAAAATTGCTCAAAGAAGATTGGAGGAGTCATGGGTAGCTTTGTGAGAGAGGTGCGAGTAGGAGGTAAGTTGAAAGAAATGGAAGGCTTTGACGTAGCAGAAGGGAGGAGGAAGAATATTTCAGATGGGCAAGATCATATGAACACAGAGACACAAATGATAGGGGAACATCAGCACCAGTTTGACTTGAGCAAAGATGATAGACTGAAGCATAGAAAATTGTTCTTCTGGTTGGTCAAAAATGATTGGATAACAGCAATTTCATCTGACTCAACCTAAGACATATTAGGTAGTAGGGATTACAGTTAGTACCTAGCAGAATGCAGAAAAGTCACCTTCTAAGGGGGAACCTAGCAGGAATCAACAAATAATGGCTAATATTATTATCTGCTTTCTTATGTCACCCTTAGTAGAGATTTGGGAATATGTTGCTGAGTATTCAAAGAAAAGCCCCAGACCAATCAAAGTAAATAGAATAAAATTAAAAGGCTAAAATATTTTAAAAATAAAACAACTACAAAAACACCTTGCCTATTTAGGGCAACTTGAGCCTGGTATAAAAATTGTCACATTATTAATAATAACAACCTAAATTTACATAGCTTTGGCAACCACGACTGCTATGTGGTAGCTGGCTCATGTGAGCTCACAAGAGTCTCCTATTAAATTTTCAAGAATTTTGCCAGCTGATTGTTAAACATGCCATTATTAAAAATTAAATTATGTAAACTTAGAATTAAATAGTTTTTGAAGCAAAGGTAATAAATATTCAAAACTCATCACTTCCTAAATATTTGACCACAGTTTCTTATTATCTATACTCTTGATGTTATTTACATCTTTTTAATCTGTAGGTTTGAAATACTATAGTATATACTGATTGGCATGCTGTTGCACATCTCTTACTAACTCTGTGTCCAGTGACATCAGTTTGGTAGCTTGAAATCAGCTATGATGGGAGTATTTACACCACTAATATTGGCAAATGCTACAAATCAAGGCTTGATATATTATTTTGATTGTTTACTCTAGACTTAAAGTAATGAAGATAATGTGAACAGTACAGATTAAATTTAAAAGTTTGTCATGTCTGTAGCTGTTACATTGTGAATAGGCACAAAAAAGTGATGTTATGATATTCCAGTTTTCAAACCAGTTCAACAAACAAAGGTGTTGATGGACAAGTTTCACTCTTGTCTTACTCACCGTTATGGGTGGAATTATGTCCCCTTCACAAAGATATGAATATATAAAAGTGAAATTTTTAAAATATATATTTTTTAGTTCAGACCAGATTTCTTTTGTGGGATGGTTTGGGAAAATTCTTGACAAGATTCCTGTCTAAGAAGGGAATTAATAAAAGTCAAAGTTAACAACAGGCAATGACTAAACTACTTTCCATGAGACAAGGAGAAAATAGGTGTGGAGCTTGGGAAAGAGGAAGAAAGGAGGGAAAGAGAAGGAGCAATAACAGATGCCAACAACATGTCATGAGATTGGACTTGGAAAAAAAAGAAAAAGAGGCCATTGAACAGTCCCAGGGAGCTGAGTGGCTGAAGAACTTTAAGAACAAGAGTCTGTAACTATGGAATACTTTTTCAGCAAGGTGTAGGCTTGCAATGGAAGCAAACCTGGAATCTATGGAAGCATAGAGTCTGGCTCCTTGGAAAACATCTTGGAAGCTATGTAACTGAGTATAAAAGTGACAATGTTTCATATCTGAAACAAGTCCTTCAGTGTAAGCGAAGTATCTGCACAAAATGTTTAGAAATCAAGGTCAGAGCACATCATGATTTAGTTAAAAAAAAAAACAAAAAAAAAAAACCTGGGTTGCTGCACTCATAATCTGAGACCTTGAAATTATTAGCAAAGCTTGAATTGTTAGCAAAGATAATACTGGGTAAGAGCTCTGATTGTGAGAGTCTGATTTGAAATCTAATCCTTGGTTTGATCTAATAGGGCTGGGTAAGAAAAGCTTCTGGGTGTTTGTTTTGTTGTTGCTTTTTAAATATGATTTATTTCCTCCCCACAAGGGGAAATGTTTTCTTACCAGATCAAGATGGGAAAAAACCATAGTGCTAAGGAAAGTGTTTCAGGCTTCTATTGTCTCACAGTCAAAATTGTCCAAGTAGTCCATGAAATGCAGGCTTATCCTCCCAGGGGCAAGAAATGATCGTGCTTGTGGGAAAAACATATTACCTGAATTTTTTTCAGATCTTATTATCTTCTCAACTGAGTTCTATTTTCACACTCAGTGGCTTGATGTCAAAGATGTTCACATCTTTCTGGCTTATTGCTTTAGGTGAACTTAGGTGCTATGATAGCAGTAATTATCAAAACCAAGAAAGAACAGGAAAAGGAAAAATACCCTTTATTTTTCACATATTTGAAATGGTTTGAAGTATTTAAAAGTAAAACGAAAAATACACCTTAAAACATAGACACATTTTTAAAAGAGTTCATTAGCATAGACTTTTGTGGAGGTGAAAGGAAGCAGGAAGGGAACAGCAGGAGTGAAAGGATAACTACTGATGAATAGACAAAAACAAAATAAAACCAGGACAGTGGTCTTGGAGCTATAAGATCTAGGCATGAGCCCTGATCCTTCCATTCACTAACTTTTTGACCCTGGTTAAGCTACTTAATGCATCCTTCCTTTTATTCTCAGGCATCAAGTGCTTCTTGAGAGCCTCTCATAAGGGGTGAATTAGACTGACCTGACCATGTCCTCAGAGAGTTAACAATCTGTGCTTCCCTTTCATTAACTTTATTATGGAGGAAAATACTGCTTTTTTTGTAGTGTTGCTGTGAGGATCAAAAGAGAATACCTTATGTCAAGGCAGTTTGTAAACCATACATGTGAGAGATTATCATTATACTTCTCTTTATCCAAACTCAAAATAAGAGATACTCAGCCAACCCCGTATTTGTTAAAATTAAAACAAAATTATTAACTTTAATTGTCAGAGAACAATTGTCTCTGTAGAAGAACATACCTTCTTTTAAAAACCCGAGTATCAAGGTTTTCACCAGCTCCTATTGTGATCAATAGACAATGTGGTTTGCTTTGAAATTTCTCCTTTACATTTCATTTCCAAGTAGGAATTAAATTACTACCCTTGAATTATAGGGTGCCAGAATAAATTGTTGAAGCATTGGGTGAGAATCAGAAAATCTAACTCATTCTGTCCTGGTACCTGAACTGCAGACAAAAAACCCTGTAATTTAAAATGAAGATATCCTCAGACTTAAGGTAATTTTTCATTATACAACATCATCAAAAATCCATGCCTAAAGATAATTTTTAAAAATATTGAATTAAAATAACGATTTTTTTTGCTCACTCAGAGTTTAAACTTAAATCAGACAGAACCATAGCCTTATGTTTCCTTTTATTCTCTTTAAATAAAATTTATATACTGTGTCTCTTTAAATAAAACACAGTACTAATATGCTCACAGATCAAATACTCTTGACAAGCTCAGCTCTGCTAAGTATTTTTAAATTATTCAAAAATGTTAAGTATCCTTGAAATGAGTAGATTCAACAAGCACATTGGTTTTCAAATCTTGGTAACACCAGTTTCAAACAGTGTTTGATCTATTTATCTTCTAAGTAAAGTTGGCAATAAAGTTGAAAATAAAGGATACCAATATAGACCTTATAAGACAACAATATAGATAAATGCATCATCTTCTCTTTCATAAGTGAAAATATATTTACAGTCTTTGTTAATAAATCAGTACATGTGTGCATTTCTCTGTTGTGCTTTACTTAAGTTTACAACTAAGATGAACAAGACAAATCACTTCACTTTACAATTAAGATCAAATATATATTAAATATAGTATGTGCAAATGTACATATTATTGTAGCAGGATTTAAGCTTAAACTGACTCATTATTCTTAAATTCCTAAGGTTAAAGAGTTGCAGATTCTAAAACTATAGAGAAGAGTTTTTCTGCAGTAAATTATTGCAGAAATTGGACATTCTGGAGTGCATAAACGTGGTCCATGCAGGCATGAAGAATAAATAGATCACTAAATTTGGTTTATGCAGTGTTTAAGTTCAAGCAGTGCACTTTTTGCCTTTATAAGGCAAACATATTTTAAAATCAATTTGTAATGTGACAGAAAGCCAGTAAAATAGTTTCAGTAGTGATCTGATATACTATGATATTTTAGTTCCATTCAAACATGAATCCAGACCTCCATATCCTGTCAAGGCAGCCTGAGAACCCAGCCTTGCTAAGAGAGCAATAGAATTCTTAGCAATGTGCTTCTTTAAAGGCAAAGCTTAAGGTGAAAAATGGCACCAAGCTTTTGGGAAGAGAAGAGAAGTAGAATCATATTCCGTGTTGATTGTGTTTCAGCCTTATATTTTAAAGTAACTCCATGGGTTATTTTCTTTTTCATATTCTACTTAGTTCAAATGGTTTATTAAAATGTCTAAAAGAAATTTTAATAAAATTATAGGGCTCATTATTTTGCAAGGTTTTTATATGTTTTTTAATATAATAAAAGTTTAAAATTTTTGTTTGAAAAAAATCTGTATTTTAACTCACCAAAATGAAGAACAGGAAAAACAAGTTTAAAATTGTGAATTTAAAAAATTTTTTTATTTCATTCCAACATGACTTTAGAGGAGAAAACAACTCCTTTCTACAATATGTTACTTATATTCTGCATCAACAAACTGAAGGATATCATGAAAGTTTTTATAAAAGTTTAGTCACAATCAACAAACCACATTTTACCTAATAACTATTTAAGTGCAATATGATAGAATCCTTTATAAAGCTATTTTCATAATGAATAAATTATTTCATACTTTATATTTGAGTTTTATCACTGGTGAGATTTTCTTTAAAATAATCTGTTAAATTCAAATATAAGATATCTGAAGAATATAATTTGCAAATGTAAATATAGATAACCCCTTAATATTCAAACTCAAACTAAAATTTATGCCCAGTGTTCACTTCTATTATGCATGTATACTAGAATCAGAAGTGACCAAAAGATCAAGTACTAATTACTTGTGGTTCATTAGAATGTACTGGACAGTAGGTACCAATATTTCTTATCCTTCACTTATATAGTGGTCTTGGCTTAATCACAATGAACAAAGCTGTTCAGTCGTATCCATTTTTTCAATTACTCAAATTAAGGAAGAACTTGAAAATGTATTCAGGCAATGAGGTTCTCTGATATTTAAAATTAAAAACAACAACAACAACATTGAATAGGGCAGAGATTAAGTTTCAAATCCAAAATCTAAAGACAGGGAAGCATGTGAGAGATTTGTTTCCCCATACTGCAGAATAGGAATAGTGATACAATAAGGGGATCTCTTCCTTAGAGTTTCCATATTGAATCTGTTCAACAGTTAAGACTTTATTTTCATGTAGAAATTAGATTTGTTTGCTTTTTTATTTGTCAGAAAGTATTTAGAAAGAGCTCTGAAATGTGCCTGTTTACCAGGAGATAATTAAAGCAATTTGAAAGTATGATCCTTGATTTCTTGCACATTCAAGGAATGTCTCAAAGCATTGAGAAAAGACAGAAAGCACCTTGGGGACACCTACATTTAGGACGTGAGATGTAAATGTAAGATGATACAAAAGATTAAAAGAAAAATATTAAACTTCACTCAATGATAAGGAATAGAGAGTTTATTATTTAAGCTTGAAAAAACTTTATTTTGAAGAAAAAATTTGAGAAAGTGAAAAAATGTGGGTGCTGGGAGGGAAAGGCTGAAAAATATTGCTGAGCACATTCTCCTTTTAAAAAGATTCTCTCCATGATCTTGAAACATATTACAAAGCTATAGTGGTCAAAACAGCATAGTACTGACATAAAGACAGACACATAGATCAGTGGAATAGAATTGAGAGTCCAAACATAAACTCTCACCTATACAGTCAACTGGTTTTTAACAAACCTACCAAGTCCATGTTAGCGGGACAAAACAGTCTCTTCAAAAATTGGTGCTGGGAGAACTGGTTATCTATAACCAAAATAATGAAAGAGGACCCGTATCTCACTCTCTATATAAGAATCAACTAAAAATGGATCAAAGGTCTAAATATAAAAGGTAGGAACATAATACTACTAGAAGAAAATGTTGGGAAACATCTTCAAGACCTTGTAGTAGGTGGGTATAGGTGGACCTTACACCCAAAGCATGTGCAACAAAAGAAAAAATAGATAAATGGGACTGCCTCAAAATTAAACACTTTTGAATCTCACAGGACTTTGTCAAAGGGATGGAAAGGCAGCCAATTCAATGGGAGAAAATATTTGGAAATCACATGCCCGATAAGGGTTTAATAGCCAGGACATATAAAGAGATGTTACAACTCAACAATAAAAAGACAAACAACCCAATTAAAAAATGGGCAAAAGACTTGAATAGACATTTGTCCAAAGAAGAAGTACAAATGGTGAAAAAACACATGAAAAAATGTTCAACATCACTAATGATTAGGGAAATACAAATCAAAACTACAATGAGATATCATTTCACACCTATCGGAATGGCCACTATTAAAAAGACAGAGAACTACATGTGTTGGAGAGGATATGGAGAGATAGGAACACTTATTCACTGTTGGTGGGAATGCGGAATGGAACAGCCACTGTGGAGGACTGTTTGGCAGTTCCTAAAGAAGTTGAATATAGACTTACCACGTAACCGTGTAATACCACTACTGGGTATATACCCAGAAGAACTGAAAGCAGTGCCACGGACAGACATCTGCATGCTGATGTTCATAGCGGTATTATTCACAATTGCCAAAAAGTGGAAACAACCCAGGTGTCCATCAACCAATGAATGGATAAACAAACTGTGGTGTATTCACAGGATGGAATATTATGTAGCTGTAAGAAGAAATGAAGTCGTAAAGCATATGACAACATGGATGAACCTGGAGAACATTATGTTGAGCGAAGCAAGCCAGACACAAAAGAACAAATACTGTATGATTGTGTTATATACTGTATATTTGGTTATATATGAACCAAATATATTGTGTAACATAGTGTATGATTAAAAATTTTTTATATGTATTCAGTACAATTAATTGAGAAATGTATGTTTTTATTCAACTGTGTTTTTTATTTTTTAATTGTTTATATTTTCAGTTATTAAATGTACAAAATAAAGTTAAAAAAAAAAAAAGATTCTCTCCAGTGCTAACAGAATTCCAGGGTTGAGAAATGGGAAAAGGCTATGGAATTTGGATATTCCACCCCAAAGAAATGATGGACATTCCAGAGCAAGTGTTAGTTCCTCTGTCGCAAGGGTGCCTGCTGTTTCCTCTTTTACAGAATAATTGAGATGGCTCTGGCTCACATGCCCTCTTCTGATTTCGCTCCGAAGGTCCTCATGATCTGACACTGTTTGCTACAGGGAAAAGCCCTTTTAAATTGAATCCTTTTAAATCTCTTAACCCAAGGCCAAAATTTCATAATAAATACTGAAGAAAGAAAATCAAAAAAGAGATGAAAGAGGAGGAGGAAAAAAAAGAAGACTAAGAAGATTTGATTGGGTCTTTAGCTTGAGAAATGAAATAAAAATAGAGAAAAGTTGTATTTAACATCAGTTAAGTTATAATTGCAATTATGTGTTGATTTTTAGAATGAACAAAAAATGACCCAAGAATTCTTTGGCTTGGGGACGTAAATCACTGCAAAAAATGATTCTGATAGCGCAACATGATGTCCTCAATCCATATTTCCCCAAGTGCCTCTTTGGATATTTAAATCATTCTCCTAGATTCTCCCGGATTGCAGTCATACCTTTTGCTTTTCTCTTCTCCCCTTCTTAAATGGTTTAATTCTCATTTGCTTGGATTCTAGCATTTCTCCATTATCACTTGGAATAACTTCAAGGAAGACTTGCATCTTGTGCAAGATTTGCATTTTCACTTTGAATTTGATTTGCATTGTATTTTATATCTATTTCCAGATATTGAAGCTTTAAGCAATGGAAAGGATAGAGACTGTCAGGCAGAAAAGGTACTACTGTATTGTTTGAGTGGAAGCTAATTTTATAGGTAGCCAGTTTGGAGACCAGTTTTGTATTATAATGATTTTTGTTTCCTTATACAATCTTATGTAAGTCCAGGAATTTGATTATGAAAATTCAGACAGAGGGAAGATCTCTATGACCTCTGAATAATCAAGAATGGCTTACCTTTCCAAACATCCTACAAATGACTAGATAGTTATATGAAGGAAATACCATCTTTGAGAAGTACTTTTTAAATTTCACTCTCAGAAATATTATTATACTAATCTAAATCATCATAATAAATTTTAGAATATGCCTAGTCTTTAGCAAGGCAATTGTTCATCTCAAAATTTAACTAAAAATAAAATAGAATAAATTAAATTAAATAAATAAAATATTTCCTACCATTGCCTAAGTGTGGCTGGTGATTTCTCAACAAACAAAATAAAAATTCTCTTTTTATTGTTTTTCTCAATGATAATCAGTTTAAATTGGTAAGAATTACTAGTCAGTTTGTTAGATTTGACTTTGACTCTGTTAATCATTTATACATTGGGGAAAAAACTATAAATTATGACAATTTGAATGCAACTATAATCCTATGATACAATGCAGAAATCACAGCCAGAAAAATATAACATTGAAATCAGACTTGTTGCTAGGAAATAGGAAGTTCTGACCCCTCATAATTTGAAGCTATCTCTATCAATCAGTATTCTGTAAATTTTTACTAAAGGGATGTATTAATTCATTTTGAAAGTTTTTCTTGATTAATTTGAATTTATCAAACTCAAGTCTATCAATGCTTTTCAAAACATAAGAATGGACAATCTAGCCCAATCCCACTTATAATTTTAAAACTATATACTCTATTCTTACTATTAAGGTAGGAAAAATACTTAAAATGTATCATAAATTCATATTGGACTTTACAAAAAAAAAAGACTTGCATTTGAAAGAAACTTCTTCATTACCCAAATTGCTTTGCATTTGGTTATATTAGTAGCCAAGCCATTTGTGGCCAATAGAGAATCAATAAATGGTAAGAATACAAATAGAGATGTACCTCCTCTCTGCCATCTTTTAATGCTATTGTATTCTAATAATTTGGTCCATATCATATCTTTTTGAAACATCAATTTATTAGTAATTTCTTTATTCAGGTTTCTGCCTACCTTCTAATTGCTTTGAACAGTGAGGCTACTTACAACAATAGAACTTTTGTTAACTCCACTTTCCCTGTGTGCCATAACCACATCCTACCCACAGGAGAGGTGGCCCACCAATTTCCCCAGGGCAGTGACTGTAAGATTTTTTGGACCTAGGCCTGTGGCAAGGGTAAAACAGTCAGTAGCTCATACCCACTGTTCCTCCCATTTTCTAACTCATTACTAATAAAGAAGTGGCACTGTATAAGGGTAGATCAGAGGAATAATGTGAACATCAATGTTTAATATAGTTGTCTTGTCTTTCTGTTCTATGGAAACTGTAAACATCATTCTATTATTTTTCTCCGCTTCTCTGAAACTAACAAACTCGTGAATATCAATGATAGGCATCAAGGTATGGTGGACAGAACCCTGATTTAGGCATCTGGATGCCAGGGTTTTAAACCTGGCTCCCACTAACAAGACACATCACACTTCTCATAAATTTAAATTTCTATTGCATCTCCTCATCTGCCTTGCTTCAATTTAATTATCTATTTAAGTCAGACAAATTTCTGATTGGTCTTTCCTATGTGGTTCTCTCACTTATACTTGAATCTGCATTTATTCTTACCCACTAAGTATTTCCCCCTTCCTTTCTTCCAAAGGGAAGAACCTTTCCTCATGTAAGAAAACAATAAAGATATCCCAAATTAAATTCACCTTCCTCTTTGGTGGGTTAGCAATCCTTTTAGCCTTTTATACAGTAACTGACAAAAAATAAGATTCATGAATTTGTGTATTCTCCTTCGAATTTATTCTATCTCTTCTATTGTAGCTGTTTAGAGACCTTCATATTCCATTGGCTCATAGACTCTTGGAATCCAGTCTCCTTTTACTGAAGAAATTATGCAATTAAATTCTCAATTACTGCTCACCTCTGAGAAACTGCCTACCATGTCTGGAACCTTCTTTTGAGAAAAGCTTCTATAGAAATCTTTTATGCCTAAGGGTTAGGTGCCTGTTAATAAGGTTGCTGGCATGAAAGCTTTGTCCAAAGGAGATGCCCAATATGGAATGCTGCTGGGCAGACCAGTCGGATCCTTACTATGGGAGCAGTCAAAACTCAGGTCACCATGGTAGTGGACAATTACAGTAGGGAGCAACAAATGACTGCTGTAGAGAAGCAGCAGGATAATCTGATCCTCAGCTCTTCTGGTGACCAGAGGGTCCTTAGGGCTATTGTTGTATACTGAGCTGTGTGACAGTCTAAAAAACAAGCTGATAGAAGCATGTTATGAATCACTGAGATAGCTACCGAAAAGCTGAATGGCATCATACAATTTCATGTTCGTGTCTACATTGTGTTTACATTTTCATTACCAAGTAAAGGCCAACTAAAGTCAATGACAGTTTCTTAGTAATGGAACTGAGAAAAGTGTTAGGAGTATTGAGTGATCACACAGCATGCTAAGTTCAAAAAAACCTTCCCACAGCAGTCACTACCACACTTGTGTTGCAAGGAGATTGTTCAAGGATGAATAAGGGCCCCTAAAGATATTTAAGTCCTAATCCCTGGAACTTGTGAATGCTAGTTTATAAGAGACTTTGCAGGTATGATTAAGTTAAGGATCTTGAGATAAGGAGATTATCCTGAAATATCTGGTTGAGCCCTAAATGCAATCATAAGTGTCCTCATAAGAGGGAGAAGGAGGGAGATTTGTCTACAGAGACAGAAGAGAAGGTAACATGATGACTAAGCAGAGAGAGATTTGAAGATGCTACATAGCTGGCTTTGAAGATGGAGAAGAGGGGGGGCCATGACAAATGCAGGAAATGCAGTTCTAGAAGCTGAAAAAGGCAAGGAAACAGATTCTTCCCTGGAGTCTCCCGAGAGAATATGACCCTGCCAACACTTTGGGTTCAGCCTGGTGAAACAATTTCAGACTTTTGACCTCCAGAGTTGTAAGAGAATAAATATGTGTTGTTTTAAGCCAACTTATCCATGGTTATTTGTTATAGCAGCAATTAGACACTAATAGGGAGATGTGCTGTGCATATCACATCTCTGGATGCAGTAGTAAAAGTAGGAGATGCCATTACAGTTTTTCTTTTCCTCACCAATACCTGGTTTGGTACCTATGTAATGTAGATTTCAAGAAATTGACAATCAAGGATTGCTCCTGGCAAAGTTTTGATTCAACTATTAAGTAAATTCTTGAAATTACTAGTACTAATGTTAAGTGGCATTGCATTGGTATTAATGAGGTTAAAAAATGTATGCATAATATAAAAACTGACTGAAATTATATCTTTCAAATCTTTCTATTATTTAGCTAGTTTTTTTAATTGTGGGAACATATATACAACACAAAATTTCCCAGTTTCACCACTTTCATGTGTGCAATTTAGTGTTATTAATTGCATTCACAATATTGTGCTTCCAACACCATCCATCATCCATTACCAAACCTTTCTCATCATCTCAAACAGACAACTATTATTTTGTCTGAATAAAACAGTGGTATGTATCATATTAAATTAATGTTGTTAATTTAAATCTGTATTGGTGTGATTTAGTTACCATTTTTTTAATTTTTTAATTTTTTAAAAGATACTTAGATTACATAAATGTTACACAAAAAATAGGGATTCCCATATGCCCCACCTCCCATACCTCCCACAACCTCCCACATAAACATCCTTCATTAGTGTGGCATGTTAATTGCAATTGATAAACACATCCTGGGGCTTTGCCATTAAGCATGAACCATAGTTCACATTGTAGACCACACTCTCTCCCACACAGTTCTGTTATGTGATGATAGAAAATAGCCTATATCTGTCATTGCAATGTCACTCAGGACAATTCCCAAGCCCCCAAAAAGCCCCTGTATTACAACTGTTTTTCCCTCTCTCTGCCCCCAGAGCCTCCAGTGGCCACTGGCTCCATATCAATGTTGTAATTTCTTCTATTGTTAGAATCACAATATGTCTATAGTAGAATAACAGTAAGTCCACTCGAGTCCAAAGCTCTTCCCCCAATCCTGAGGATTCTGGGATGGTGATGTCCATTCCACCTCCAATTGAGAGGGGGCTTATATCCCATGGGGAAGATGGATGGGACTATCCTGCCTGCAGCTGCAGACTCTCTCCATTCCCTGGGACGGCTGTTGTCCATCATCATCTCCCTACCAGTTGTCCTGGGTGAGTCCAATGAGCTGTAGAGTAGGTATTGCAACTCTGCCGAGGTTCTGGGCCCAGCTGGCACATGGACAGCCCAAAGACTCAAGTCTCTGGATGTACACCTACAAACTCCATTTTATTTGTAAATTTGTTGTATTTTTATTTAACTATTTTTAATTTATAAGAGCTATTAACCTAAGTAGTTTAGTCCTAGTCTTATCTTTGAACATGTTTAAATGAACACCAGAGTCTGAAACATTTGTTTTTCCTATAAAAGCTATTTTAGAGCTACTAGATTGAGAAACATTATCCAATGTCTTTTTGAGGCTTAGCTATGCAAGGACTTTCTGTTCCTCCATGCTTTCCCATGTGCCTTTTCTCTCCAATAAGCTTCCATTAATAGACTATGTCTCTTGAAACCTAATAAAATCGTATGCTACCGAAGCTCATCAACACCCCATCATTAAATGTATTCAGAGATACCTATAATAACAGCTAGAGCAATTGTCCTGGGATATAATTGGATAAATTCAATTTTTAAAATTAATTCACCAATTGTGTAAGTTAAGCATAGTTTCCAGAATAGCAATATACCCACGCTGGTTGGAACTCTAGTAGTTTGAATAGGCAAAATTCCAGTGAAGACAATATTGGCCCATAGATGACAGTTTATACTATATGTAGCAGTTTAGCAGTTTAATATAGTTATGAATTCCAAAAATAGATATTGGATTATGTTTTTATTCTGAACATAATTAAGTTATGATTAGGGCATTGACTGGGCCACGTCAGTAGGGCATTGAGTCCCACCCCTTGGTGGGTGGGGTCTCAAAGGTAAAAAGATAAAAAGACATGGAAAAGGACAGAGTTGGAGTAGTTTCGATGTTGAAGTTCTGATGTTGGAGTCTTGAGCTGGAGCCCCGGGAAGTAAAAGAGCTTGGTCGTGAGGAAGGAGAGAAGGCCCCGGGAAAAGAGATGAGCCATTCGCCTGAGAGTCTCTCTCTGTGGAGAGAGGCAAAGCCTAGAGAGCCTCATAGTCTACAGCTGACCTTGTGTAGGAAACAGAGGAGCTGAGCCCGGAAAGAAATGCAGCCCTGGGAAGAGAGGAACCCAAGAAGCCTGAGCCCTGGCAAATGTCGGCAGCTGTCTTGCTCCATCACGTGGCAATGGACTTTGGTGACGGAAAAAACTTACGCTTTATGGCCTGGTAACTGTGGACTTCTACCCCAAATAAACACGCTTTATAAAAACCAACTGGTTTCTGGTATTTTGCATCAGCACCCCTTTGGCTGACCAACACACTATATAAACTTAACAAATAAGAAACAACAACTAATAGATGGTGTTGATAGATGTCAGAAATATAAACTACTTAAGTCTTACTCATCTCTGAAAACCCCGCTGCTTTGTCACCTCCTTCAGAAAACCACTAGTGGACATGGTGCTTCCCCTTATTCTCACAGGGTACCTGTCCTTCCTCTGTTCTTATCATCTCAGTACTTGTTTTCCCACTAGACCCTGGGAGAGGGTATGTCCGGGTTTTCCATTCAGCTATGTCAAATACCACACAATGAGTTGGCTTACCAACAGGAATTTATTGGCTCCTAGAATCCTTGAAGTCCAGAATCAAGGCTTGAACAAGGTTATGCTTTCTCCCTGATAGCTGTGGTGTTCTGAAGCTGGTTTGCTGCAATCCTTGAGGTTGCTTGGCTTGTATCTCTTCCTCCTGCCACATGGTGACTTTTTTCTCCTTGTGTTGGCTCTTCCTGTTTCCACTGTCTTCCAACTTTTTCCTGTGTGGCCTTCTCCAACTTCCGGATTCCAGTTTCTTCTTTTTCTAAGGCCCCCAGTGATATGAATTAAGACCCACTCTCATTCAGTTGGGCCATGCCTTAACTGAAAACAGCACTTCCAAGAAGTCCTATTGATGTTCATGTCCACAAGAATATGCATCAAGATTAAGAGCATGTTTAAATTGGGATACATAATTTAATCTACCACAGGTAGGGATTAGCTTTTTGTTTGTTTTTATTTAATCTTTCTATATCCACTGCCTCAGAGGTAGAGACTTGTTTCCCCTCACCCATGCCCCATATCAGCATGTCTAGTATATAGTAAGTGCTCAATGTTTGTTGATATGAATCTAGCTCCTATAAGTGCTACATTCTGGAAGGAGGTGCTGTGGCAGTTTGATACTGCTTATGAATTCTAAAAGTAGATATTGGATTATGTTGGTAAACTGGTCTCTTCCTCTGGGCACAATTAAATTATGTTTAGGGCTTGGATTGAGCCACATCAGTAGGACATTGAGTCCCCGCCCTCTTGGTGGCAAGGACTCACAGAGAAACTGCACCACAGAGAAGGGAGTTTGGATTTTTGAGCTGGAGCCTGGGAAGTAAACACACGTGAGAGAGCAGAGCAGCTGAGCTGGGAGAGAATCCAGCCCCTGGGAGAGAGACAAAGCCTAGAGAGCCTGATAGTCTACAGCTGGCCTTGCGGAGAGACCAAAACAGCTGAGCCTGGAAAGAAATGAGCCCCAAGAGAGAGACGAGACTTATCTTGGCCTACCACTGATACTAGGAGAAGCTGGGACCACGGCATCTTAAGAGGAAGAGGAA
>JAQZBX010040186.1:0-22760 GCA_029593785.1 Cabassous unicinctus | reverse complement strand
AAAAAAAAAGAATGTTCTTTTACAAAGTGTTAAGAATGTGGTAGTACACAGGAAAATTACAACTAATATAACTTATGGACAATAGTAACAGTATTATTGTAGTATTTTTGTAACAATGGCAAAGAAGATATTATATCAATTATAAGGGAAATAATAGGGTTATAAAGGGATATGGGATTTTTCCTTTTGGAGTAATGAAAACGTTCTAAAATTTTCTGAGGAGATGACAGCACAAGTCTATGATAAAAATGAGAGCCACTGAATGTACACTTTGAATGGTTTGTTCCAAGCATGGGACTATGTAACACAGGGAATCCTGTGGTGGAAGATGGACTGTGGTTAACAGAACAAATATGAGAATGTTCTCTCATGAACTATAACAAATATATAATACTATTACAGGGTGTTAATAATTGAGTGGGTTGGAAAAAAAATGCACCAAATGTAAGATATTGGCTATAGTTAGTAGTAATATTTTGATGATACTCTTTCATAGTTTGAAGCAAATGCAAGGCATTGGTGGTGGCATGATGTATGAGGGCCCTGTATGATGATATTCATGTTTGTTCCATACGTTCACAACTTTTATTATACCTATTGTTTATGTATGTTCATGTATGAATGGTAAAGATCAATAAAAATGTTTAAATGAAAAAATTTGGCATCTGTTTCTAAATTTTAAAATAAAAAGTAAGCAAAGTGGAAAATGTAATAAATATAATAACATGCTTATTAAAAGTCAGCAGCAAATATTAGCCTCAATGGAAAAGTACTGAAAGTATTTCACTTAAGATGAGGAGCAAGGCAAGTATGCCCACTTATCACTCTAATTATCCAGCATGGTCTTGGAGATTCTAGCAAAAGAACTTGAGCATGAAAATGAAATAATTGCAAAAGGATAGATAAAATTATTTTTTTATTGATGATAGACATTTCTGGAAAACTCAAGAGTCTCATTTTTTAAAAATTACTGTAATTTGGCACAGTAATATGATACAAGATAATTATATACAAATTAATAGCATTTCCTTACTGCAGCTAGAAATAGGGGGCAAAAAAAAGTCATTCCCAATAAGAATACAACCATAAAAATACCTAGGAATGATTTTAACAAGAAAGACATGGTACTTATAAAAAGAAAACTATAAATCATATTAACAGACATTAAACAGTAAAACAAATAGGAAAATATATCTTGTTCTTGGATGGGAAGACTTGTCATTACAAAAGTGTTAATTTTCCCAAAATTAGTAAATAAATATAATTCCAATTAGAATGTCAACAGGTGGAGTTTTTTGGAATTAGATGGAATTAGATTATACCGATTAATAAATGCCTGAGAAGAGCCAAGATAAGCATGAAAAAGAAGAAGACACAAGCATAAAACCACCATAATCAGACCCACATTGTAATGGAGTAGGAATAAACCCATCGATAGCAGGAACAGAAGGGGAAATACAGAAATAGATCCCAGGATGTATAAAAAGTAAAAATAAAACAAAGGTGGAGAAGGCATGGGTTATTTAATTAATGTTTCTGTTATAGCTGGCTGTGCATCTAGAAGAAAATAAAATTTGTCCCCTATCTTATGCATACTGAATTTAATTTGATTAATTACTTAAAAACACAATACAAACAATTACAATCTTGAAAGAAAATGTAGGCAACTAAATCACCATAGGGCCGGGGCATACTATTTTAACAAGACTGGAAATCTAGAAAGATAGACATGTTTGTTCACAATATAGAGTATTCAGAAGATTAATGTCCATCATTTTTTCTAAAGTCCTTTCAAACTTCAAGAAGACAAACTATAGCTAAAGGGGCAAAGGATATAAATAGATACTATGGAGAGAAGTAATTCCAAATAGATAACCACACACGTGAAAAGTACAAACTCATTAGTAAGGAAAAAGAAAATAGTATTCTAAGATCTTTCAGAGTAACAAAACTAACAAATAAAACTAACGAATCCCCAACAAATAATGGGGATGAAAAGAAAAGGGTACATTCATGTAACTGGTAGAATTGGGAAATGTTACATTCTTAATCCATGCATAGGAAAATCGGTTACTGTAAAAACATTTTTTTAGTAAAATTGAATTAAGATTTTTAAAAAGATGCATCAAAAAGGAGTCCCAAATTAAAGTATATGCCTTCCAAACACACTCTTTTACCCAGAGAAATCACCATGCTCCTTGGTAAAGGAGATAGAGGGAAATGGAAATGGAGGAGAGGCCCTCTATTCTACACTGAGGTTTCTTCCTAGCCTTGTAGCCAAAACACTGGAAATTTCCTGAGGGATTGAAAAAAATATCTCACCAGGAATAATGAGTACTGATTTCTAACCCAATTAAAAATTCTTCTATCCAGCACTGAAAGCCCCCAGCAAACAAATAAGTTCTAATTGCCCAGTTGTCTGTAGCTTGCAATTTCTTTGCCCATAAAAATGGTATGACAAATCTCTTAAAGCTGCTCAAAAAATTAAATCACATACACTAGCAATGAGAGGAACAGAAAATGTAAAATCTTGTTGCTAAGGCACATTATTTCAGCCAAATGCTGGGTTGGCCTTGGAACCTAAACTTCATTTGTAACAAGGTTTTAATATCACATGTGAGATGTTTCCTCGTGAGAAAGGAATACAAAGGCAACAAAAGCCTAACCTCTTGGTCAGCTCTTATGGGTGGCCTCCTGCCCCAGTTCCTCCCCTGACTTTTTATTTGGAGGCTAAAGTAATACCTTCTACTATTTCCTGTGGTCAAGTTAGCTCAGGATACATTTTACATGCCACTTAATTTATCCTCACACAACACTGCAATATAGATATCATTTATTAGCCCCATCTTACTCAAACAAGGAAACAAATTCTAAATATTCAACAACTTTCCCGGTGCCGTTTAACCAGTAGGTGGTTCAGTGAGACTTGTCTTCTATACTCCACCAAGTCTTCTGCCCCCAGGTTCCTGGGTCTCCCACCACTGTCCCTAGACCACATGCTAAACTCTAAATTCTAGTAACACCAAGTTTTTGGACCTTTACCACCACTCTGTACATACTTCACAACCACCTGTCCAGAAGAAATTATGTGGGAATCCCTAAGAACATTCCTTGGGACAAAATGGATCTGCCATTCGAATGTATGGAATACCTCGAGATCCACTGAGGAGCTCCTGCCTAGTGTTTGGTGACTTCTATGGAAGCTGAAGGAAATATATTCCAGTTCCTGAAGAAATCTAATGAAGATCCAACTGGCTACAGACACTCCACATTCGGGAATATTCTGACTCATGGAAGTCTGTGACCTTGCATGCCAACCCCACATGAATCCAGCGCACGAGGTTCTTGTTTAATAGGTGACCTTCCCAAAATAGCTACAGATAATAGCTCTCCCTGTAAGATCTCTCTGGGGAAGCTTAAGAGACAGATTTCCCTTTCAGCTTTCCAAATCCCTTTTTTGGGGGTCTCAGAAAACAACCCCACAATCACAGCACTCACTGTACCTATCATCACTTTACTTTTTGAATCACTTGGAGCTTTGTACTATACTCATTTTCACTGATCTCATTTTTTCCCCTTTCTTCATTTTTTTTTTCCACTTAAGAAGCCATTTTCCCACATTCTGCCTAAGGCTCTGTTCCAGGTGGTAATAACTAAGTTAAGTGCTGAAAACTTTTGAGCTGTTTCATGTGGGCCATTTCTTCTTCCTCTTGACACTAAAGACGAATGGGATGACAGGAGAGAGCAGTGTCCAGAAATTATAACAGGTATATAGCTCAACCAAGATGAGCTCATTTTCTATTTTGGAAAAGATAAAATTTGTAAGAGCTGAACTCCTCAAATGATATCATCATCTTGTGAGAGAAAATGTCTGTGAGACAAAGGATTCCAAGGGAGTTATATGGCCTTTAAACAAAGACCAACCCATGAGAAAGGCAGCAAAGGAAGCAAGAGGTCCAGTTGGCCACACCTGAACCCTGGAGTCTTCCAAAGGGAGGAAATTGGAGCAAAGCATTAAGTCAATGAAAGAACACATTCATTCATTCAATCATTCATTCATTCATTGATACTAATTATTGAATATCTGCTATGTTCCTAAAATGTGGTGCTAGGAACTAGGATATAAAGAATAAGAACCAGTCCTTGCTACCAAAGGATTACCACTCAAATATAGTAGCTACTAACATTTTCTGCCATGAGATTTCTGTTTAACACCGAAAACTCTGTTGATAGTAATGGCAGGGTGATGGTTAACTGCATGGGTCAAACTTCAGGTTATGGAGCCCAGTAGTTTGGATAAACAAGTAAGCACTGGCCTGATTGCTACTGGGAGGGAATTTCATAGTTGTATTTAAATCATTAGTCAGTTGATTGCATCTACTGCTGGTTACATCTACAATCAATGAAGGAGTCTGCCTTTAGCAATGAGAGAGGTCTCCTCATCCAGGCCTTAAAGTGAGAACTGAGGATTTCAGCAATCAACAAGAAGAATTTCTATTTCTCCTGGGGAATTTGGCATCACCTTCATCAGGGTTTCCAACTTGAGGTTTGTCCTACAGAATTCAGACTTGCCAAGCCCCATGGAAGCATGAGTCATTTCCTTTAATAAATCTCTTTATATATATATTTATACACACACACACACACACACACACACACACACATCCTGTCATCCTGTCAGGTCTGTTTCTCTGGAGAACCCTAACAGAGATAATAATTCTACTCCTAAAATCCATTGATTAAGAAAACATGTATGCATATGGACTTATGATTCCTTGTAGTAAGTCTGCTGTACCAGGATTCAGAGGAAAGCTGGGGTAGGAAGATAGATAAAGAAATTAACATGTTGAGGGGTGAACTTTGCTCAGCCCTCCGTGAGGCAGGACTTGCCTTTTGCATTAAAAACTGATAGCAAAAAAATAAGACAAAAAAAAACATGACATCTAGGCCCACTTGCACACACACTAGCATCCAGTAATTCATTGCCCAAAATTCCGCATAGTAATGATAATACTTCTCTACCTCTATAACATTGCAAAGAACTATCAGCAGCAACATCTCAGGTGGTCTTTACAGCAACCATTTGTGGTAAGGATTATTAGCAGAGACGGAAACAAGCTGGTGAGGAAGCTTGCACAAAGTCACTGGGCTACAATGGCAGAGACAAGACTCCTCAGCCATGATTCTTCCAACTCCAAATACCATGTGCTTTTTACTATAGCAAGCTGATTCTTCTAATAAAGGTCATGCTTAATCCCCTAAAATGTATTGGGCATGATCCAGGGAGTGGAAAGGAAGGGAAGGGAAGGGAAGGAAAGGGAAGAAAAGATGGAGGGAGTAAAGAAGGAAAGAGACAGGCCCTTAGCAAAATCATTTTTATAATTTTATCATTCTCCTCGCCCACTCATTTATGAGGTTTTAATTATTTTATGGATTATTTTACATATGAAGAAACTAAAGCTCAGAGAGATTGAATCACTTGCCCAAGGTCATACAGCTTGTAAGAAGTGGACCCAGAACTAAATCCCAAGTCCAGCTAACTCCAAAGCCCATACTCTTGACTCCTTCCCTCCCTGCCTTGTGTGATAAGTGCATGAGACATGGAGGAACTTGTTTAACATTTGAATATTATTCTTCTCACTCAAATAAGACCTTAATACAAGGCCCCTTTGTTGAACATACTTTACCTGCATCTATCTCTTTCAGATCTCATAATAGCCCTGCAAGAAAGGTATTATTATCTCCATTTTATTGAAAATGAGATTAAAACTCAAAATGGATATTTCAAGGCAGAGGCAAGATTTGAATCCAGGACTCTCGAACAACTCAAGTGTTTTCCACTATTCTGTGCCATTGACCCCAGCTATCTTTCATGCTTATGGTAGAAAACAAATGAGATAATGGGTGTTAAATCTCTTCATTAAAGTGTAAGCTAGTATACCATTATTGCTGTTATTATTACTATTCTTTCTGTTATTCAGCTGAGATATTGGAAGCAGAGGTTAGAAGTTAAATGACTTATCCAAGAAATGATAAAGAAAAGAGTTGGGTTTATATTCCAAGTTCTAACTCGTAGTCCAATATTCGTTTACTTCCTCCTTGCTCAATTATTTGTTGGTTCCTCAGCTTCCTCAGCAGTAAAATGGGAACAATGATATCTCACTGGCTCTTATGAGGATTAAGTGAGATCACATAAGCAGCTATTAGATGCTCAACAGAATTATTTTCCTTCCTTCTACCACTGCCATGCCATGGTCTTCACATCTATCATGACTTACTACAATTTTATGAAACAAAAATAAAGCAGCATTTTGAAGGGTCACCTCCATTCTCAAATAGTTACTTGTGGAAACACTGGCTTGCATAAAATCTGTGTAAGGTCTTCTCTATCATGCAAGCCGTTTTCAGGTAGCGCTGTAGTATCTTTAGTAGTTTTGGTGTGGAAATGGTGTTTCTTTCATGTCATCATCCTTTCAGCAAATGTCCCAACCATTCCTTTCACAATGAAAAACTCTAATAAACTAAAGCACCAGAACTTTAGTGCTACTTACACCATCTTCATAATCAATTCACGCTGTCAACATGTTTCCAGGAATCGTACAATTCAGCAATTCAGGTTTTCAAAGCAAATAAAAAGACCAAGTTTTAAAGGGTAGGTTTTTCCCATGGGAGAATATAATTCAGCAGATGTTTAACCCATGCCAGATTTATCAGGATACTTTCAACTCTGCCTCTGATAAGAAGTGTCTGGAGAATGAAACCTCCTATTTCTCCTCATGGAGCTAAACGACTGAAACCCCACCAATTCCAGACGCCACGGAGTTAGCATTAGCCTTTGCTACTTGCCAGAGGGCCACTCAGATAAGATTATGCGTGGTTTACCAATACATTTGAAAAACGAAATTCTTCCCACGGCTGCAATCATCCGGTTCTGACAGACATTTTCTTACAGGTGATTCCTTCACAGGCATCTTCCTATAGTAGCCTTATGTGAATTTTATAATTATTGCTGAGATAATAAGATCTGTATAAAAGATTTGTGCTCACACTGGACTATCTTCACACTGACTTGTTCCATGTAGTTCATTCAGAGTGGGACAACCCAATGAAGCAGGCTGGGAAGACTCTAATGGTGTTTAACTCATAGGCAGATTTTAGGAATGGCACCCACAGCTGGTCACCCATTCCCTGGAAAAACCACACAGATGTCCTCATGTTGCTCTTTCCTCCTTGGTCCCACAGTACTTTGTTCATGATTTGCGTTAGCTGGTGCTTTATCTGTTTACATGTCTGCCTTCCCCCATTAGTTTGTGAACTCCCTCAAGAGCAGGGACCAAGAGGCCAGAGTTTATTGGCTTTTCATGTTCCATCACCAAGCACACTGCCTAGGGCCCAATAAATGGAAAATGAATAAATTATTAATTAACAAATCAATTAATATGATCCTGCTGGTATTCTATAAGCATGACCAGAGAGGTGAAAATCTGAAAACTGACTGTACCGATTAGGCCAAGAATTTATATGATTGACTGTTCATTTTATCTGTCAATCAAAGTGGCTGAACCCCGTGAGCTAGGGACAAGGAAATAGTCGTTGTATTTCTGAAAGGAAAACAATGTCAGCAAGATCACCCAGGTGCTCTGGAGTCAGTGACAAATTTTCCCAGCCTCAGTTCTGAGAAGTGCTCGCAGGCAAAACCCACCAGGACTTGAAGAGAGTTGAAATCTCCTGTGCTTCTCCTTTAGCCCAGGGTAGAGTTCTTTTAGCCAGTGGTTCACTGGAAATCTTTGTCTCAATTAAAACTTCGCAGGATGAAGCCTGTCTCTTGGAATTGACACATCCCTGTGCTGGACAAACTTCCTTCCTTCCAACAACTGATGGTGACTCATCCTCCACCAGTGTCACATGAAGATGATCAATTGTCCTATGGCTCACTGGGCTATGAAAAAGTAGCTTTGGCATAGAGAAAAGTCCCACTCTCCCAGTATCTAGTCACAAGCCTATTTGGCTGTGTAGTCTATCTCTTCTGCCTTTTATTTACTCACCACCTCCTTCTTATTCTCTTTTCTCTGTGACCCTTCACAAAGTTCAGAGGCAGAAGCAAGGGAAATGGATGAAAGAATCCACTCAAGCATTTTATAATTACTTGAAGTTGAGAACTTCGGCTTCTAACTATGTTGGGTAATGAAATCTTGTCATTTGGAGAAGGGTGAGGATATTTTTAATTAAAAACAAAGATTATAAAATAACTCTTAAATAAAATAAAATATTTAAATAAAATTAATAAATAATTTTTAAATAAAATAAAGATTAGGATGTAAAACCACAGCAAGCATGGTTACAGCAGGTCAATTTGGTAGAAATGTCCCTAAAAAGTCAAAAACTCAGAAGGAGCTCTTATTTTTTAGAAAGGCACCACATGAAAAGGGTTTATCTTCGAGGATTCAAGATAATGAAGAGTGTTTTGGATCACAAAAGCCATGATTTCATGGTACCTCCACTGGTTCTGGAACACTTGTGAATCCATATGAAAGAGGCTTTTAAAAGTAGGATAATTCAAACAGGTGGCTGGTAAACTGATTAATTTTATATTATATCAAATGGAAGAAAAGTTTCTTGTTTTCCACAGCCACATTCATAATCCACTGAGAGACATAAAAAAAATAGTATATGGAGATAAAAATACCACCTTTATTTTTTTTATCAATCTCTTATTGGAGTATGTGGCCTACATGTACAACAGTGAGCCATTTATTACTGAATTCCAGAAGTAGGCAAATGTAAGGCTGAAAAAACACAGGTCTCCTCATATGGGAGCTTGCCCTTGTAAAACTTTCAGCATGGAGGAACACGTCAGAATGTTTACAATCACCCCCCAAGCCCACACACACTCACAAAACAAGGCAAAAAGATGCTGAGCTATGTTTGCCCACTTCCTCATCCCACGATTACTCACCAACAAAGCATTCCTTCCCAAGAAAGATGTGTGTGAGATCAGGGTGTTCTGCTAAAAGAAGTCCCTCAACACAGAAAGAAACATCAAGACTGAGGAAGAACAGTTCCTATGCAAAAGGATGATGGGTGTTATAATCACTCACTCCATAAGAATCTGTTGAATGCTTACTTGGCAACAAATTTTGCCTTGGGCATTAGGGAGAACAGCAAAGGAAGAAGAAACTACCATTTATTGAACACCTACAAAGTGCCTGGCACCATGTTAAGGGTTCTTACATACATCATTCATCATTTAATTTAATCCGCACAATTTTGATAGATTTGTATTAGTAGCCTCTTTTTGTCCTTTCACAAATGATGAAACTGAGACTTACAAGGAATATGGAGAAGACATATAAGAGTATACAGGCAGTTTACAATGAAAAATAAACACAAGTGGAGCAATTACAGGGTGTGATGGTTTGGCTAATGTGTCAACTCGACCAGGTAATTGTGTCCAGGTGTTTGGTCCAGCAAGCACTGGGCTAATTGTAATACAAAAGCATTTATGGGCTTTGATCACCAGTGAGTTTACTGTGTGCATGGCTGATTACATCTGCATCAGTCAGGGAGATTGCATCATCAATGGGTGACGCTTTTATACAATCAGTTGAATGCCTTAAAAGGGGAAGTGATTTCAGCATTTAGAGAGAATTTCCCAGCTAGTCTTTGGACAGCCAACTTCTCCCAGAAACTCATCAAGGACCTCTCATCAGACTTTCATTGGAGCCCCTCGTTTGCAGGCTGCCTGCGGAACCTGGACTTGTGCATCTCCACAGTCGCATGAGAGACTCTTATAAAATCTCATGTTATTGACAGATATCTCCTGTTGATTGTTTCCCGAGAGAACTTGACTAATACAGCTTGGTACCAGGAGTGGTTCTTGAGGAACAGTCTTAAACATAGGATGTCTGAGGTGGTTCTGGGAGTTTTGTAATTGGCTCTCTACTCTAATTGGACTCAGCGGTACTAATGACTCCCTTTCCAATAATGAAGAGGTTGCTAACAGTCCATGGTGTGAGCTGGCAATAGAGATACACAAAATAACATCACTGGATTCCCCTACTTCCATGCTTATAAGAAGCAAGGATCTGGGTGAGAGTGTTTTCAACACCTTAACAGAATTTTGTGGAGTCAAAAAGTATAATGATGTTGGCTGGCTCCTCCTAGATACTCTGGATACAGTTACAAAAGAAAGAGATGAGCTAAAGCCTTCAAATTTGAAACTTAAATGCTGCATGAATGATATGAAAGTTTCTACGTGTGCCTTGAAAGAAAATCTTGTCTCCTGTAGCCACAGACTTGAGATATCTGAGAATCAAACACAGACTCTCATTGTACAAGTAGCAGAATTACAGAGGAAACTAAAATTTCAACCTCACAGGGTTTCTGCAATTAAAGTGAAGGCATTGATTGGAAAGGAGTAGAACCCCGAGGATTGGGATGGAGACATATGGGATGATGATAGTATTGGTGGGGACATTGGATCTCTAAATTCTGCTGAGACTTTACCAGATAAACCTGTGATGGCCTGCCCTGCGGAGACCACACTTTGTCAACCTTGTATCATCCAGCCTCCAGCCTGCCCAAGGGAGTCCGGATCTCCTTGCAGCCCTGAGGTGAGTACCAGCCAAACGGAAGCCTGCACTGCCCAGCCTCTGGCCTGCCCCAGGGAGTCTGGACCTCCTCCCAGCCAGGAGACAGGTATCAGACAAACTCCAGCATGCACTGCCCAATTTCCAGTCTGCCCTGAGGAATCTGTCTTCCAACCCCTGCCTGAAGAGATTAATCCTGTCTCACCAGAAGAAAATGCAAAGGAATGCCCTGAGGTCAGTAGCCTGCAAGACATCTCTAATCCTTCTCCTTACCCACACCCCACACCCCTCTTGTCTTCGAGACCCATTACTAGACTAAAAGCACAAGCCCCCAAAGGTGAAATACAAAGTGTGACCCATGAGGAGGTAGTTATACTCTGAAAGAACTGCATAAGTTTTCCAACTTATATGGACAGAAATCAGGGGAATATGTGTGGGAATGGATACTAAGGGTATGGGATAATGGGGGAAGGAATATAAAGTTGCATCAGGCTGAATATATTGATATGGGCCCACTAAGCAGAAATTCTGGATCCAACGCTGTAGCTCGAGGGGTCAGAAAGGGCTCTAACAGTTTGTTTGGGTGGCTGACTGAAGCATGGACCAAACGATGGCCTAGCATGTCTGATGTTGAGATGCCCGATTTGCCCTGGTATACAGTAGACGAGGGCATTCAAAGGCTTAGAGAGATTGTAATGCTAGAATGGATTTACCATTTGAGATCTGCCCACCCACCCCAGGAATGTCCAGAGGACATACCTTTAACCAGGAATAAATTTGTAAGACTAACTCCATCTTCTCTGAAGAACTCTGCAGTTGCTCTTCTCTGCAGTCCAGATATTACTGTAGGGAGAGCTGTAACGGAATTGGAATCCTTAAACATTATGGGGATGATCGGATCTCGGTCAGGTAAAAGTCAAGTATCGGCAGTTAATTGCCAAAGGCAAGGTGGGCATGGCTACCTCAATGAAAGACAGATTCAAAGCAGCACAAAGAATAGTCTGAGTCGCATGGAGTTATTGCTTTGGCTAATAGATCAGGGGGTACCTAGAAGTGAAATACATGCGCAGTCTACCAATTTTCTTCTGGATCTGTATAAGCAGAAGAGTTCTAGGTCGAGTGAACAAAACCCTAACTCAAATTACAGATGCAGAGAATCACGGCCCCTTAATCAATTCCCAGACTTCAGACAGTTTACAGACCCAGAGCCCCTTGAATGAGGAGAAAGCCAGGTCCCCTTGGGGAAGGATCCTGTAAAATTGCCAAACATTTATACTGTTAATCTTCCTCCCACCTTTCCCCAGGGATACCTACAGCCTTTTGCCAGAGTAACTGTGCATTGGGGTAAAGGAAATGATCAGACATTTCAGGGATTATTAGACACTGACTCTGAAGTGACATTAATTCCAGGAGACCCAAAACGTCACTGTGATCTACCAGAGTAGGGGCTTATGTATGTCAGGTGATTGATGGAGTTTTAGCTCAGGTCTGTCTCACAGTGGGTTCAGTGGGTCCCTGGACCCATTCTGTGGTTATTTCCCCAGTTCCAGAATGCATAAGTGGAATAGACATACTCAGTCACTGGCAGAATCCCTACATTGGATCCCTGACTTGTGGAGTCTAAGTATGGTTTAGGGTAATGTGTATGGTTGCTTAGTTGACAAGGGGTGGACTATGATGGTTTAGGCTACTGTGTCAACTCGACCAGGTAATTGTGTCCAGGTGTTTGGTCTAGCAAGCACTGGGCTAATTGTAATACAAGAGCATTTATGGACTTCAATCACCAGTGAGTTTACTACATGGATGGCTGATTACATCTGCATCAATCAGGGAGATTACATCAGCAATGGGTGACGCTTTTAACCAATCAGTTGAATGCCGTAAAAGGGGAAGTGATTTCAACATTCAGAGAGAATTTCCCAGCTTGTAGTTGGACAGCCAACTTCTCCCAGAAACTCATCAAGGACCTCTCATCGGACTTTCATTGGAGCCCCTGGTTTGCAGCCTGCCTGCGAAACCTGGACTTCTGCATTCCCACGGTTGAGTGAAAGACTCTTATATAATCTCATATTATTGACAGATATCTCCTGTTGATTCTGTTTCCTGAGAGAACCCTGACTAATACAAATGGAAAAAGATAACCCATGCAAATAGCAACCAAAAGAGGGCTGGGGTGGCTGTACTACTATAGGACAAAATGGACTTTAAGTCAAAAGCCAGTATAAGAGACAATGAAGGACACTATATATTAATAAAAGGGTCAATCCACCAAGAAGAAATGATAATCATAAATATTTGTGTCCTAACAACAGTGCCCCAAAATACATGAGGCAAACACTGGCAAAACTGAAGTGAGAACTAGACACTTCTACCATAATAGTTGGAGACTTCAATATACCCCTTGCATCCATAGATAGAATATCTAGACAGAGGATCAATAAAGAAACATAGAACTTGAATAATATGATAAATGAACTAGAACACTGCACCCCAAAACAGCAGGATACACATTATTTTCAATTACACACAGATCATTGTCCAGGAAAGATCATATGTTTGGGCACAAAACAAGTCTCAATAAATGTAAAAAGACTGAAATTATACAAAGCATATTCTCTGACCACAGTGAATGAAGCTGGAAATCAATAACAGAGAACTGGAAAATCCACAAATATATAGATGTTATATAGCACACTCTTAATCAATGGGTCAAAGAAGAAATCACAAGGAAAATCAGTAATGATCTTGAGACAAATGAAAATTAGAACACAACATATCAAAACATATGGGATGAGGCAAAGGCAGTGCTGAGAGGGAAATTTATAGCCCTAAATGCTTACCTGAAAAAAAGAAAAAACTGCTAAAATCAAAGATCTAACTGCACACCTGGAGGAGCTAGAAAAAAAAACACCAAACTAAACTCAAAGCAAGCAGAAGAACAGAAAATTTTTTTAAAAATTAAAAAAAGATTAGAGCAGGAAAAAATGAAATAGAAAATAAAAAAACAGAGAGCATTAACAAAACCAAAAGTTGTTTCTATAAAAATTTAACAAGAGAAGCGGATGTGGCTCAGTGGATGGAGCCCCCGTTTACCATATGGGAGGCCCGGGTTCGCGTCCCAAGGCCTCCTTGTGGGGGCACGCCGGCCTGGGCGGTGCGGTGGGCTGATGCAGCAAGGTGCGGTGGGCTGATGCAGCAACCTCACGGCAGGAAGCAGGTGTGGCGCAATGGATAGAGCACCCGTTTACCATATGAGAGGCCCCGGGTTCGCTTCCCGGCGCCTCCTTGTGAGGGCAGACCGGCTCCCGCGGCGCCGTGGGCTGATGCAGCGGGACCTCACAGCAAGGGGGAGATAGGCAGGCGCAGGGAGGACGCGCAGCGAATGGACACAGCAGCACAAGCAGCAAGGGGGGGGATAAATAAAATAAAGATAAATAAATCTTTAAAAAAGGATACAAACAAATAAAATCAGAAATGAGAGGGGAGACATTACTACTAAGCCCACAGAAATAAAATGAGTCATAACAGGACACTATGAATAACTGTATGCCAACAAATTAGACAATTTAGATGAAATGGAAAAATTCCTAGAAACACACAAACAACCTACACTGACTCTAGAGCAGGGGCTCTTAACCTTTTTTGTTCCACGGACCCCTCTGCCAATCAGGTGAAAACCACAGACTCCTTACTAAGTCCACACTATACTGTGTATTATTTAATAAATATATCACACCTGCACCAACATATCCCTACAAGATTAATGTTTGTTTTTTTTATTTCAATTCAAGCTCACAGACTCCTTGTTAAGAATCCCTGCTCTAGAAGAAATAGAAGGTATCAACAAATGAATTACAACTAGAGAAATTGAATCAATAGTCAAAAACGTAACAAAGAAAACCCCAGTACCAGACTGATTCACAGGTGAATTCTAATAAACATTCTAAGAAGAATTAACACCGATCCTGTTCAAAGGCTTCCTAAAAATTAAAAATGAGGGAACACTCTTTAACTCATTCTATAAAGCTAACATCAAAGAAATTTTAAAAATAAAATAAATAAAGCTAACATCACCCTCATACCAAAACCAGATAAAGATACCACAAAAAGGAAAATTACAGACCAATATCTCTTATGAATGTATATGTAAAAATCCCCAGCAAAATACTATCAAACAAATCCAACAGCAAATTTAAAAAATCATACACCATGATCAAGTGGGATTTATACCAGGTATGCAAGGGTGGTTCAACAAAATAAAATCAATTAATATAATACACAACATTAACAGAATTAAGGGGGAAAAACGTGTGTCATCTCAATAGTTGCAGAAAAGGCATTTGACAAAACCCAGCATCCTTTCTTGATAAAAACACTTAGAAAAACAGGAATGGGAAGAAATTTCCTCAATATGATAAAGGGCATAAATTAAAAACCCACTGCTAACATCATATTCAGTGGTGAAAGACTAAAAGCTTTCCCTCTAAGATTTGGAACAAGACAAAGATATGTACACTATCACCACTGTTATTCAAAATTGTACTGGAAGGTCTAGCTAGGGCAGTTATGCAAGAAAAAAAAGCCATCCAAATTGGAAAGGAAAAAGTAAAACTTTCACTATTTGCAGATGACATGGTCCTATATATAAGAAGTCCTGAAAAATCTACAACAAAGCTACTAGAGCTAATAAACAAATTCAGCAAAGTGGCAGAGTACAAGACCAACATGTAAAAATCAGTAGTGTTTCTATAAACTAGTAATGAACAATCTGAGGCAGAAATCAACAAAAAGGGTAGATACATAGACCAATGTAATCAAATTAAGAGTTCAGAAATAGATTTTTGAACTATTGATTCAAAATGGCCAACTGATTTTTTACAATGGTGCCAAGTCCACTCAATTGGGAAATAATAGCCTCTACAGCAGACGGTGCTGGGACAACTGGATATCCATATGCAAAAGAATGAGGGGGGATCCCTATATCACATCATATACAAAAATTAACTCAAAATGAATCAAAGACCTAAATATGAGAACCAAGACTATAAAACTCCTAGAAGAAAAGATAGGGAGGCATCTTCAGGACCATAGTTAGGCAATGGTTTTGTAGACCTTACACCAAAAGCATGAGCAGCAAAAGATAAAACATATAAATGGTACCTCATCAAAATTAAAAACTTTTGTGCATCAAAGGACTTCATCAAGAAAATAAAAATATAACCTACAAAAAGGGAGAAAATATTTGAAATCACATATCTAATAGAGGTTGAATTTCCAGAATTTATAAAGAAATCTTACAACTCATCAACAAAAAGGCAAACAACCCAATTAAAAAATGGTCAAAAGACGTGAATAGGCGTTTCACCAAATAGGATATACAAATGGCCAAAAAACACATGAAAAAGATGCTCAACACCATTAGCCATTAGGCAAATGCAAATCAAAAGCACAATGAGATACCATTTCATAACCACTAGAATGGCTATGATTAAAAAAATAATAATAATAAGTGTCATAGAGGATGTGGAGAAGCAAGAACACTCATTCATTGTTGGTGGGAATGCAAAATGATGTGTCTACTATGGAAGACAGTTTGGTAGTTCCTAAGAAAATTAAGTATAAAATTACTGTATGACCTGGCAATCCCACTTCTGGGTATATACTCAAAAGAATTGAAAGCATGGACTCAAATAGATATTTGCACACTGATGTTCATAGCAGCATTATTCACACTTGCCAAAAGATGGAAGCAGCCCAAGTATCAATCAACAGATGAATGGATTAGCTAAATGTGGTATATACATTCAATGAAATATTATGCTGCCATGAAAAGGAATGAAGTTCTGATACATGAGACAACATGGATGAACCTTGAAGACCTCATGTTAAGTGAAATAAGTCAGACCTAAAAGGACAATATTATATGATCTCACTGATATAAAACAATTAGAATAAACAAATTCATAGAGTCAGAAAGTAGAACACAGGTTACCAGGCTAGGGAGGGCTAAGGAAGAGGGAGTTAAAGCTTTATAGGTTTTTTATGTAACATTTATGTAATCTAAAGCTTCTTTTAAAATAAAATATATATATATATTTTTAAAAAGCTTAATAGGTACAGAATTTCTGTTGGGGTGATGGAAAAGTTGTGGTGATTGATGAATGATGACAACTGCACAACATTGTGAATATAATGAACAACACTGAATTATATATCTAAATTTGGTTAAATGGGGAGATTTTAGGTTGTATATATGCTACTAAAATAAAAATTAAAAAAATATCAGTGGTTGCCCGGGGTTCAGAGGGAAGGTAGGAATGAAAAGGTGGAGCACAGGAATTTTTAGGGCAATGAAACTGTTCAGTACAATACTGTAATGGGGAATACATGACACAATGCATTCATCAAAATTCATAGAACAGGGGAAGCAGATGTGGCTCAACTAGCTGGGCTCCCGTTTACTATATGGGAGGCCCCAGGTTTGAGTCAAGCCAGCCTGCGTGGCACAGCGAGCTGGCACAGCAACATGACCCAACAAAGGGAGACGAGCAGACACAGAAAAACGCATAGAAGAATGGACACAGCGAGCACAAGCAGCAAGGGGGGCATAAATAAATAAAAATAAAATAAATCTTAAAAAAAAAAATCTCAAAGAACTGTATAATACAAAGAGTAAATCCTAATGTAATCTAATGTATCAATATAGGTTCAATTGTAAGAAACAAACCATGCTAATGGAGTATGTTAATAATAGTGGAAACTGTGTGACAGAAGAGGGGCCATGTGGGAACTCTCTGTACTTTCTGATCAATTTTTCTCTAAACCTAAATCTGCTCTAAAAAATAAAGTCTATTCATTTTTTAAAAATCGTGCTGATGCTACAATTACTTTTAAAACTTAACTTTGTGAAATGATTTCAGGTTAAACTTATGCTCACCCAAAGGTGTCAATTTCATTATTTTATTTTTCTCATCCATCATATATACTGGACTTGGATCTTAACAAAAGACCAAAGTTTTGTCATCATTAAGGTATTCAGAACAGTTGCCGGACAATAATACCCTCTTGCCACTCCCCAGTCTTCTCCATCCCACACAGCCCTAAAGACCCTTGTAATGACACTCTCACTTCTTTTCACATCTGAAGCTCCTATCATTATTCCCTCTCATCCAATTCATTTTTATGAAATGGTTAGTGATTGGAAGGTAACGCAGTGTGGCCAAAGAACTGGCTGCTACTCTCTTAGAGCTGGAGACCCAGCGGGACCTAAAGAAGGTACCTAACCTATCCTTCTTCTCATGCCCAGGCTCTCAGAGACTGAAATAGACTGAACCAAGTTTCAGTATCTTAGTGGGAGCTGTTTGCTGTTCCGCAGACATGCCGGACAGGGTCCAACCTTATACCATTCCTACTGACTAAACTGGCTTTTCTGCCTGGCTGACTCCCACACCTCCTTCAAGCCTCAGTTTAAATATCATTTGGTATTCTGAAATCTTACTTTAAAATTGTAACCATTCTCTACTCATCTCTAGATCCCTGACACCCTGCTCTATTTCTTCTTTTTATTATTATTATTTTTAATTGTGGTAAAATATGCCTAACATAAAAATCATGTTAACCATTTTAAGTGAGAAATTCTTTGACATTAAGTACATTGACAATATTGTGTAAGTTTCCCATCTGTTTCCAAACTATTTTCATCATCCCAAACCAAAAACTCATACTCATTTAGCAATAACTCCCTTTTCCCCACCACTGGTAGCTACTATTTGCTTTCTGTGTCTATGAATTTCCTTGTTCTAAGTATTTCATGTGAGAGAAATCTTACAATATTTGCCTTTGGTATTTGACTTATTTGCCTATTTCTTTTCTCCAAAGAAGTGTCACCTTCTAATATACTGTATAATTTACTTATTTATTACATTTATTGTTTATCCTCTGCCCTCATTGTCCCTGATTAGAAGGTCATCTCCTAGGGGATGGGGATTTTGTTTACTGAGTAGGCAAAGGCTTAGGACAGAAGCTAGCAAACACTAAGCACTCAAAAAATATTTGTTGAATAAGTAACTGCTAGCAGAGAGCTTCTTGTCCTGCCACCCCACTCCAAGTAATATGCCCAGTGGATGCTCATAGGTCTCTACTTGACCATTCAGTATCCTCCTTCATGTTCTTATTGTCTTGGAGATGGTGAGCAGTAAAGCTAAGGTGTTGTCATGAACACACATATAGGGTTTTTCTAATCTTGCCTTTTCTTTCAGACCGTAAATATGAGTGACACCTACTTTCTATAGCATCACCAGCAAATATTGGAGATATATAGAGTCAGGGAAGATGGGGAGAGAAAAGTATGGGGTGAAGAGTGTGGAGTATACATACAGGTCAAAGAGATTCTGCACATAACACAAGACAGTGCATGTGAACAAATGTGAGAGAATGGGGTGAGGGGAGTGCATATTCAATAAGCCTTCTGCCTGCTCCATTGAAAAGCAAGTGATTTCACCTGTCAACTACCTGGCCTCCCTGAGCCAGCAAAAATAAACACAGCAAAAGCTCAGTCTTCACATGTTTTCTCACCATGTGGTTTAGCTCCCTCTACATCCCTGGTCCCAAAGGGGAAAAAAAAGCAAACTTTCTTTTCATTTTTAAACCTCTAAGACTGCAAAGAAAGGATAACAATGGGAAAGTACTGTTGTTGTCTTTTCTCTTTCACAAAACACGCAGCTTTAAAATATTTTTAAAAGGTTATAACTAACCTCAGTGAATTAAAAGCGATAATTAGTTTTAAATGTGTGCTAGCACCCAGCCACCCACATAGAGCTTTCCTGTGTGGTTTGTAGAGTTGGTCTAAGTGCACTGAAAATGTGATTGTAAAACAGAATCTATAGCCCAGCACCAGATTGAGCTGGAGAAAGTGATAGTGATACTATCCACTGTTGAGCAGAGAAATCAAAGATACAGGATCCAGATATCTGCCAAGAAAACTTTTGTTCTACTTGTAACTTTCTGATGGCCTTTCAGAACCAATATCAGAAGTGGAGCTATTAAAGCACTCACTTTTCTCCATAAGCAGCTTTAATTAAGATGAATAACACACGTACCAAATAGTCTGCTTTTAAAGTTGTATTAGTCTGTATCTTAATTTTTCTAGCTGCTATGACACATACCATACAATGGGTTGGCTTAAACAATGAAATTTATTGGCTCATGGCTTCCGAGGCCAGAAGTCCAAATCAAGACATTGGCTTGAAGGTCTGCTTGCTCTGGTTGGTAGCCTTCTGGCTGGCTGGCAATCCTTGGGTCCCTTGGCTTTCTTGCCACATGGCCATGTCGTCTCGTTTCTCTTTTAGGTTCCAATGACTTCTGGCTCCACCCTATGGCTTTCTTTCAATAAAGCCTCTAGTAATAAGATTAAGATCCTTTCTGATTCTATTGGTCACATTTTAACTAAAAATAGCATCTTCAAAAGATCCTATTTACAATGGGTTTGAATCCACAGGAATGGATTAAGATTAAAAATGTGTTTTCTCTGGGGTATACAACTCAGTCTGCCACAGTCTTGAAGTTTTTAAGTCTTAAAGAGAGTCATAACAACATGATTATCTATGTAGAAATCAATGAGATCTACAAAAAAGCTGCTAGAAATAATAAGTTTAGCAAGGTTGCAGGACACAAAATCAATGAACAAAAACCAACTTTATTTCTATGTACTAGTAAGAAACAATTAAAAACTAAAAAAATGTAAATACTATTTATAATAGCAACAAAAATATGAAATACCTAGGAATAAATCTCACAATATATGTGCAAGACCTGTATACTGAAATCTATAAAACACTGAGAGAGAAATTAAAGCAGATTTAAATAAATGGAGAGAAATGCCATGTTCATGTTGGAAGACACAGTAGTGTTAGATGTCATTTCTCTCGAAATTAATCTATAGATTTAACACAATCCCAATCAAATATCAGCAGACTTTTTTTTTTTTTGCAGAAATTGGCAAGCTGAACTAAAATTCATCTGGAAATATAATAGAAAGGACCTAGAATAGCCAAATCCACTCTGAAAAAGAACACAGTTGGAAACTAACACGACCTGAATTCAAGACTTCTTCTAAAGCTACAATAATCAAGATAGTGTGGCATTGATGTCAATAGAGACAAACAGATCAATGGAAAAGATATATGCTCCAAAGATATCTATCCCAACTACATGAAAAAATGCAAAAACAATTCAGTGGATAAAGGATAGTCTTTTCAACAAATGGGGCTGGAATAATTGGATATCCAGTACAAAAACAAAAACTGTGATTCATATCTCACACCATCTATAAAAATTAACCCAAATTAATCATAGACTTAATGTAAATATAAAACCTAAAATTATAAAACTTCTAGAAAAAGGATAGTAGGAAATCTTTGTGGCCTTTGGTTAAGCAAAGATTTCTTAGATATGACACAAAAACATGGTCCATAAAAAATGATAATTTGTCCAAAACAAGAATTAACCCATTCCAGAAACAACGGGACAATTTCCTGGATCCTAATTTGTCACCTTAACTTTTTGATACTTCCTCAAGGCCAGGAGAGGGAACCTGGATGTCCTGCCACCTTTGGAAATAGCTTTGTGCCTGGCTCCAGAATCAGGCTCTGGACTGCTGTGTGGACATGATCCCATCTTTAGGACCCCTCGGTTCACTGACCTACAAAGAGGACATTTGGTCCCCAGTAAAGAAGCTCTTGGGTTTGAGGAAATTCAGGTCCACTGTGCATGGCTATTGGGGCAAGTACTACTCCTCAGAAATTGAAAGAGAACTCAAGAAATTGGGGAGATGGAAATTAGTAAGGTCCTCATAGTTTCAAAATGGACTTCTAAAGATTTCCCATCCCACAAGCTTGCTAATATGTGATGCTCAGCACAGCATGGGCGCCCAGTGCTGACGGCGGACCAACTCAATTGGGAGCCTTCCAAAAGCCAAGTTGGTTGGAGGAAGGAAAGGACACAGAATCTTTTTGTACTCTTTTCATTAAAAAGGTGAGAGATTTCTGGCAGAGTCAGATGTCTGGAGAGGAATCATCAATCAGTCAGTGGAGACCATTTCAAACCCTGCTTCCTGTCAGATAGCATCTTAACTCATGACGAAATCTAAAGCAAGCTCAATAAGGAAAGAGTCGGCAGCTCAGCTGGCCGGCTGAGTGTAGGCAGCCCTGCGGCTCATTTGACCTCTTGCACTGAAATGAGAGGAAACAGTGATCTAGAGCTGACATTTCCTCAGAGCATCGCCCAACTTTCCCAACAGTGGGACCACAACTCACTGATAATGGGGCTTTGAACTGTCTGGCCCAGGGCCAGGAAACATTGGAAGTATCCTTTGGAGAATATCTGTTTTAAATTACTCCCAGTTTATAGGAAGCCACACATGCTAACTTTAGCATTTCTCCTGCCTTCAGAACTTAGGGGCTTCAGGCTAATTGATCTCAAGCCTGCTTTTTTGGCTCAGACTTAAATGGCAGGCCTATTGGGTCTGGGTGTTTTTGTTTGGAATTTTTCCCCTTCTGTGCTACATTCCAATCCTACATACATTCTTCTTCTTCATCTCTTCACTCCAACTGTTTAGGTCATAATTTTAACTTCCCATAGGACATTCTAATTCTGCTTTTGGAACATTTATTCTAAAGACATTTCTGCAGAAGAACCCTAAATCTACTTGACAATTAAATGCCACTCTAAAGTGCCTCATTTTATGGGCCCTACTTTGGAGTTTGTGCTCCTGAGAGTGACAAGAGTTGGACTCAATTATGGTTTCCCTACACATGGCTCATCTTTCCCTTCTATTTAAACCTATACTTGGTACTAGAGTTTGTAGGTATACATCCAAGAGACTGGAATCTTTGGGCTCTCTATGTGCCAGCTGGGCCCGGAGCCTCAGTGGAGTTGCAACACCTACTCTCCAGTTCATTGGACTCACCCAAAACAACTAACAAGGAGATGAGGATGGACAACCACCATACCAAGGAAATGAGAGAGCCTACAACTGCAAGCAGGAGAGCCCCATTCATCAGCTGTATGGGATTGAAGCCCCCTCTCAATTAGAAGTGGAGTAGTCATCACCATCCCAGAATCCTCAGGATTGGGGAATGAAATATGGACTAGAGTGGACTTACTGGTATTTTA
>JAQZBX010040185.1:0-22754 GCA_029593785.1 Cabassous unicinctus | reverse complement strand
AAAGAAAATTGGATCCTTTAAGTCCACAGGGCAAGGCAATCTGCTTTCTCAAAGAAAACACCAAACGTTTCCTAACAGGGGCCCGCCAGCTAGCCTGGTCAGGGTCAGAGTTATGTATTTGCTCTGGAATCAAGATTTTTGTACACCAGGCACAATACCTTGGAGTACTTACAGTGTAAACTATTTTCCTAAAGCAAACAGCTGCACCACGGGTCTCAGCCCACCCCCACCACAGCCACAGAAGCCAGGTGTGCCCTGACTAGAAGGCCTTGCCTTGGGCCTCACTTCCCGAATGTCCGAGCATATTCCCCCCTTCCAGAGATGAAATCTCATGACTTCTGAAAGCATTCAACAGGCAATTCTTTTTCATATTTTCCCCTAGATAAGAAAAACTCAAAACGGGCACAGTTATTACAATCCAAGGGGAAGGGCTGGGTAGCTTGAAGAGGAAGCTGTTGATAAAGTCTGTGCTGCTACAAAGGCACTTTATCTTTTTTTTTTTTTAATTCCCCTCCCTCTTTTCTGGCAGGGAAGTGGATGCCATGTTCAGGAGCAGGAATTTGAAAGGGAAACAAAAGGCAAAACATGAAGCTGCTTTACCTCATGGAATCTTGTTCTTTTTGCTTGTGAGAAACTCCAAGCTGGCTTCAGCCAGTGGAGGTGCAAAGTAATCCATGTTCCTGCAGACAGGACTTAAAAAACCACACAGAGGTGTAATGAGGGGATGAGCTGATTCATTTAATAAATTCTTATTAAGTGCCCACTTCGTACCGGGCCTGAGCTTACTGTGGTAATGGAGATGGACGTGGTCACTGTAAGGGACCACAAATGTCTCCTTAACTAGCTGACCTCAAAACTTTCACAATGTCAACTATTCCTCACCCCTTTAGGATTTGAACAGACATTGGTGGCCAGCTGTTAAAATGGAAATGCTATGTGAAGACGGTTATCCACTTTGCTATTATATTTAAACACCTTAGTTTGAATTATGGGAGGCAGCATAACATGGTATCATGGGAAAATCACAGTTTAATAGCCAGAGGAGTTAAGTTCTTATTCTGCCTCTGCTAGCAGCTAGCCATGTATGCTATCATGTGTAAGTGACTTTCCTCCTCTGGGCCTCAGTTTCCCCAGACACTGAAGGGATTAGATTAGAGCAGATAAATTGTGTTGGGTGGGGCAAGGCTAGGCCTGTGGTCTAATCTGGAAGAGAAAAAGGTTGGGGAAAGGGCAGAAAGCAGGAAGTCCTGTGTGTGTGTGGGTGGGGGGGAGAAGGGAGGGAGAGAGGAGCGGAATTGGGGGTGGGGGTGATTGGGGGCAGATAAGGATGTTCACTGACGACAGATCAGGATGACTGGTGACAGTGAGGTGGGAGCACAGGCTGTGGGGTCAGGCTGGCTGGGTTTGAATTTGAATCTCGGCTCTACCACTATGCAGCCTAGACAAGTAACTGAACTTTTCTAAAGCTCGGGGTCTTCATCTGTACAACAGGAATAATGATAGTATCTATCATATAGGGTTGTTGTGAGGATTAAATCAGACAGCCTACCTAGCGCCTGGAGGACAGTAAGTTCTCCGTATCAGCAGTTCTCAAAGTGTGACCTAGAGACCCTTGGAAGTGTTACAGGGAGTCTGTGGGGTCAAAACCATTGTCATGATAATACTAAGATATTATTTGCCCTTTTCACTCATTCTCTCATATGTGCACAGAGGAGTGCTCTAGAGGCTACATGACGTGATAGTCCAACAGATCAAATGCAGAAGCAGTTAAGAGAATCCAGCTATCTTTTGTTAAGTCATTCATTAAAGAGATTTGTAAGAATGTAAAATAATGACATTCTTCTTACTAAATTTTTTTTTCTGCTTTGGAAATATAATTCTTTTTCATAAAATGTTATGGTAAATTGAAAAGCATTTATTATTACTATTTTAAATACATTAATAAATATTTAACATGTTCTGTTTTAGTTTCGAATATGGAAAATACCAATAGCACTAACTCACATAAACAAAAGTTATTTGGAGTTGTCAATTTTTAAGTGTAAAGGGGTTTAGAGAACAAAATGTTTGAGAACCACTTCCCTATGTGTAACATCCTCTCCTTTTTCTTTGTTTGAAGCACTTTCATTTCTTTTATCTCTTATTCCTCAAGCCAGCTCCAGGAGATACAAGTGTACGGGTCTCAGCCCTCACGTTTGACATAAGGATTTTGTGAAACACAAAAGCAGAAGAGTAGGAAGAAGACAAGCAACATCCAACTTCCCAACTCTGCCTCAGTTTTAGCTTAGTGTGTTTTTAAAAAATAAAGAATATATTCCTTTATTAGTATCCTACTGCTGCTGTAACACATTACCACACACTTGGTGGCATGAAACAAACTCATTATCTCAGTGTTCTCAAGGCCAGAGTCTAAAATGGATGCCCAGAGCTGCGTGTCTCCTGGAGGTTCCAGAGAAGAGTCTGTTTCCTTGTACTTTCTAGCTTCTGTAGGCTGCCTACATCCTTTGGCTCAGGGCGCCCTTCCTCTATCTTCTAAACCAACAGCGTAACATCTTCAAATCGCTCTTTCTTTCTGCTGTCACATCACTTTCTGCCTCTCTGATCTCCTGCTTCCCTAAAGATCCATAACTTAAATGCGTCAGCAAAGTCCCTTTTGCCATGTGAGATGACATTTGCAGATTCCAGGGATTAGGATGTGGGCATCTTAGGAAGCCATTATTCAGCTTACCACAATTTCACTTTGAGTTCTTTAAACATTTAATGTCCCAATAAAACATAATAATTAAAATATATAAAAATAGTATTTTTAAATTGAGTGCATATATATTTACTCATTTTGTCAGCAAATATTCTTGAAAACCTATATGTGAAGTTCTGTCCAGTCTTTCAATTGTCATCTTGAGCTCCCTTTTTGATGATGTCTTCTCTACTTTCTCAAGAAGATGTCCTGTTCTCAGCATCTACACAGAGTAAGGACTCCATAATTGTTAGCTGACATTATTTCAATTACTTTTTCAAGTTTCTTCCCTTTACCAGCCTCTAAGTCACTATTCCCTAAAGTATGTTTCACAAAACATTTGTCCCATGGGATTTTACCATATAAAAATATTTCTATGGCCAAAAAATTTCAAGAAGCACTACATATTTCATCACCCCCTTTGGAGATTCATTATGCACAATAGCATATTAAAGACTCTGATAAGTCCTGCAATGGTGAGGTGGGGGTCACTTAGCAGCATTTCTCAAATTTATTTGCCCATGGCATCTCCTTTTTTTTTTTTTTGGTATAATATTGATTAACCTCACATTGTAAGAAATACTCTTCTAAGCTCTTTGGGGCACGGACCAAATTGTGTTCTTTGTATCTTCTGTGGCTGGCCTTGATGTGGGATACTATAGGTGATTGATAAATAACATATGTTGAATGAGTGAAATGAGCATGAAGAAAAGATGATAAAACAGGACCTTTTCCCTCAAGGTGCCAAAAATGAGTATGACAGATGTGTAAGTAATTATTTACATAATACTAGTAAATAAAAATGTGATCTAACTTTGTATTGTTTGTAAGAAGTAGAAAATCAAATCCAAATGCTGAAAACCAACCTAAGAGTGAAATAGAACTGAGGCAGGAAATTCAAGCAGCCTGTGGCAGTTTGATATTATTTTATGAATGCCCCAAAAAAGAAACAGTATGTTTGCAAATTAATCTATTCCTCTGGGTGTGCTATCCTTTGATTGCATTAAATTCAGTTGAGGGGCCTTTGATTAGATTACTTGATAAGGTTGATTTACGGCTTTTTTATTTTTATTTTTTATTTTTATCCCCCTCCTGAGAGGGCTCCCTTGTTTGTCTGTTCGTTGTGTCCGCTTGTTGAGTCTGCTCATCTTCTTTAGGAGGCACCAGGAACCAAACCCAGGACCTCCCAGGTGGGAGGTGGGTGTCCAACTGCTTGAGCCACATCCACTCCTGATTTAGGGCTTTCGATTGGACTATGTTGAATCTCCTCCCCTTTGTTGGGTCTGATATAAATGAGACTCCCTCAGACAGACACAGGAAAAGAAAGCCACCATGTTTGATCCTGCCATGTAAGAGAGAGGACTACAGGATCACTTAAGTATGAAGCCCCAAGAGGCTGGGCCCACAGAGCAGCTCAAGAGGAGATGGTGAGTCCAGATCACCTTGGCAGAGATCGGTGGCCATCTTGCTTCACCACGTGGCAACATGCCGGGATTAATGGTAGCTGACTTTGGTGAGAGAGCATCTCTGATGCTGCCTTGGTTTGGACTTTTCACAGCCTTGGAACTGTAAGCTTTTACCCCAAATAAATGCCCTTTATAAAAGCTAACACATTTCTGGTACTTTGCTTCAGCAGCCCTTTGGCAAAATAAAACACAGCCCTTTCAATTTTGTGGACTGCCCTGTCTCAAAAAGGAAACAAGAAAATTAGATCTGTGTAGCACAGAGCAGAATAGAAAGAAATAGCGATCTTCAGATAAAGAATGAAAATTATTATAGAAAAGATTAAGTTAGGATTAAAACTCCAAGTAAGGTCTCTATTGGGCCCTGAGTGATGGCTGAGAACCCAGTACTCAGATCCAATTGTGCTTATGAACCACGGGCAGGCAGCTTGGGGGAGCAGCCCTGTAGCTCACTGCCAAAGGCCGGGCATGAATTTTCCAATCCCAGCTGCCATCATTTATCAGAACGGAAGGTTCTCTTGACCCAGGAAGCAGTGATGGCCCCACTATGAGACCACACCAAAGGCCAGGGCAATCACTAGTTGAACCAGTCATTCCAACAGCTGCTTCAAGGTCTTGCTGGGTTCCCGTGATGGCCGAATCAGAGCGCTAATTCAACCAAGGTCACGAAGGGGCAACAGGCAATCTTTTCTATATGCTCTACTAAAATCATCATGTAGAAAACAAATCAAAACAAACCAGAACAAAAAAACTAGTTCAAGCAAGGAGAGGGAAAAAATGGTATGGCTCAGTGGAAGGGGCAAAGGACTTTGGAGCCACCAGAAAATCTTGGGTTTGAATCTTGGCTCTGTCATCCCTGTCCTGCAAGTTACTTAATCTCTCTGAGCTTGTGTCTTCATTTGATAAATTTGAATATACCTTCTGTGTAGGGTTGTTTTAAGTCCTAGAAATAAAAATTATAAAGTATACATAGTAGACATTCAATAAATAATAGCACTTATAATAATGTTTATTAGTTAATATGTAATATAATAAAAATATAATTAAAGGATAAATGTATAATAGATAAGTGATAATTTATTAATAAACAATAGCAAGATAAAACTTTGAATTACTAATCTTTTTTCCCTCATGCCTCTTTCAGTATTTTTTTTTTTTTTTAAAGGTTTATTTATCCCCCCCTTGCTGCTTGTGTTTTACTGTGTCCATTCGCTGTGTGTTTCTTCCGTGTCTGCTTATCTCCCCCTTGCTGTGAGGTCCTGCTGCATCAGCCCACCATGCCGCACGGGCCGGCCTGCTCTCGCATGGTAAACGGGAGCTCTATCCATTGAGCCACACTTGCTTCCCCCAGTATTTCTTTTTATCCTATGACTCTTTCTCTTATTTGGGAAGTTGTCCATTCTGGGTTCATTGCCTCAGGGAATAGATAGACTGGCAGATAACTAGATAAAAAGGAGGCTCTTCTGGATTTTGAATTTCAAAATCTCAGATAATGAAGAGATAGACAGGATTCATGGACCAGATGAGTTACTCAATATGGTAGCCACAGCCACATATGACTATTGAGTGCCTGAAATGTAGTGAATCCATGTGCTATAATTACAAAATATACACTAGATTTCGTTTTATTAGGTTAAAAGCTCACAGTTCTGAGGCTGTGAAAATGTCAAAATCAGGGTATTATCAGGAGATCCTTTCCCTCGAGCTGCAGCTGTGCATGGTGGTGTCAATGCATCTCTCTCCTCTCCTCTGGGCCTTATTTCTTTCAGCTTCTGGCTAAAGTGGCTTCCCCTCTGTGTTCTGTTGATTTCAGCTTTTGTCTCCCGGGATCTTCTCTCTCAGTTCCTGGGTTCCCCTCTATCTCTGCAGCTTTTTTTTTCTGTGTCGATGGCTTTTTATTCTTCTGTTTATAAAGGACTCCAGTAAGAGGATTAAGACCCACCCTGGGTCATGCAATCTAATCAGAGGCCCTTACTTGAAGTAATTTAGTCAAAAGGTCCCTCCTGTAGTAGGTGCAAAGGAATGGATTAACCCCAAGGACATGATTTTCTGGGGTCCATAAATGCTTTAACCTGCCACAGGGGGCTTGAAATAGTAATGAAGGCAAGTTGTAGAAAAATAAAATTATACTTCTTGCACACCCAAATCATGGACTAAGATCCACTCTGCCTTCATTATAATGATTACTAAGGCACAGCAATGCTAATGTAAAGTTGAGGCAATCTGCTTGTGAGAAAAAGTATCTCCAGCTACCTTACAAAGCAAAACTAAGGATTATATGATATTAGTCCAGTCTGGGCTGTTTGGCATTGCTGGTGAGAAATACACATTCCATTGTCACATGATTCAATGTTCAGGTGGATAGTTAATGGACTGTGATGAATCTAGAATGATGGTATTAAGACCATAAATATCATCTTGTTAGAAGATTACTACAACCTATAAAGAGAAAGCTACTACTGACTTTATTCATGTGTTCACTATATTTAACAGATAATTTTATAAACATTTAGATTTGGTTAATTCAAGGGAAAAACAATCAGGATTAGAGGAAGTTACCAATAGCTCATGAAACTTTTTTTTTTTTTTTTTTAAAGATTTATTTATTATTATTTTAAAAAATTTATCCCCCCCTTGCTGCTTGTGCTCACTGTGTCCATTTGCTGTGTTTTTCTGTGTCTGCTTGTCTCCCATCTTGCTGTCCCAGCTCACCATGCCGTGCGGGCCATCAGCTCAGCTCACCATGCCGCGTGGGCCGTCAGCTCACCGCAGGGTGGACTTGCCTTCACCAGGAGGCCCCAGGAATCGAACCTGGGGCCTCCCATATGGTAAACAGGAGCCCAACCACTTGAGCCACATCTGCTTCCTTCATGAGACTTTTAATTTTTCATAAGTGTCATTTTATAAGAATCCATGTAATAGGCTTTTCCTGCTTGCACTTGTTTGATTGATTAGCTCAATCAATTGTTTACCTTTTTATCTCATTTTAATTTATAAAGTATAAATAAGAGCTTAAAAAACTCAAAACCAAAAAATAAAACAATAAAAAGCCAAACTCCCCAAATATGTAAAGCATCCTTATCATTTTGCAAAATCTTTGCCAGAACCAAATGTGCTGATGAGATCTTACTCCCATTTCCACCCCACAAAGTCTCCTACTCATTCCATTTTCCTGTTAATTTGATTTAAACTCACATGCAATCTCTATTATGATGTTAACCATTTTCTGCACAATTTATCAGATCCCCTTGGATTATTCACTCCTAAATATTTAATTCAACAAATGTTTCCTGAGTACCTACCATGCTCCATGGCTTAGGCTCCAGGCATCCAACGTAAACAAAACAGGTCCTGTTCCTGGCTTTATGAAGCTTATAACAAGCAGTGTCGTCACCTGGGCTAACAGAAGACATCAGGTCTATGTTTTGAAACTATTTCTACCTGGTGGCATCTGTTCAGTCTAATATTTGTAGTTAGCCATAGAACCATTGATTAATGCTTACTATCCAACGAGGCAGGATACCTAGGGCTTTAAAAATATGCTATTTCATCCGCACAATGGACTAATTATTCCTTTTCTTTTTTTTCAGAGAAGGGAAACTGAGTCCAAGCCCACACAGCAATCAGAATTGGCTCTAACTTTTCTGTTTTATTGTTTTCCCCCTGAATTATTAAGTGGATGATGTGCTGTGATGACTTATTCCTTCTGGTTTTAAAGCCCCTCTGGGTGGTAACCTCCCCTCCTGCCCTGACACTGGAAGGGAGCTGATCAATCAATGCCAGTTGAGGACTCATGATGGAACCTAATACAGAAATGTAGGTTTGTCATTGAAAATCTTTCAGAACTAAAAGTTTACTTCTCTAATGAAGGATTTTCAGGTGCTGTGGCAAAGACTAATAATTTTTCCCACAGGCAAATTCTCTTCTACCTTAGTAATGGAATACCCCCTCCCTTGTTATCAAACCAAGTCACTTCTAAGAATATAGAAGAACATAGAACACCTCCAATTCATTCTTGTGTTGTCTTTGGCTCATTGGAAATGGCACAAGTACAAAAACTTCAGCATTGTGACTGTCTTCGTCCGTTTTGAACATTCTGATTACTATCCGGTGAGCTGGGCCAGAATCAACCAAGAGATTATGCACATGGGTGTGATAGCTAAATACCAAACATTTACTGTCCATACCAAGAGATAGCAATGAACAGTCTTGCTAATTAGGTCCTGTTTATATTTCCATTATTATGGCTAATTATGTGTTTTGTTCAATATTATGCTTTAATAATCACTAGTGCTTTTGTTTCTCAGCCTATTTTAAACATCTTACAATGCTTTCTCTATCTTCTGGGTATCCTTACCAGTCAATATTTTGTTTGTATTAAGAAAGCAATCGACATTTGGAATGTGACGTGCAAACCACAAGCTACCTTCTCCCTTTGCTTTTTCAATGGAGAAACATGGACATAGGCTGGTCAGAAAGGATGCAGTTGTAAATATTACTTAGGGTAGCATTTTTCACCCCAGGGGTGGGGAGAGGTTTCTTGGTGGAACATGTGAATTGCAATCTAGTTGTAAGACACAATTGAATGTCACCATCAAAGGCAGGTAAATTGAAGAGATAATAGCTCAGACTATACCAGAATTTATACAAGACATGAGTCCTCATTTAAAGTAGATTCCTTGGCTGGGACTATGAATGGAGCAGGACTGTTCCCAAATGGGAAAAACCAGTAAGATGCTCATTTGTAAATTCTGCATTGATGAGGATTATTTCTATTGTTATGAGTGTACTTTATGGAAGTCCAATAGATTATGTGTGAAAGAAATTAAATAGCTGCGGGTACTCTTGATGATGAGAGTGAGGGATCGTCATATATTTAAAGCAACCGTTCCAGCCTACACTGTGCATAAAGATTGCAAGGTAGTCTTGTTAAAATGTAGATTGCTGGCTATTGCCTCCAAATCTCTGGATTCAATGGATCTGGCTGGGGCCCAGCAATCTGCACATTTTCTAAGCACTGGCCCTGGCGATTCTGATGCAGCATCATCCCTGAACAACAGTTTTACTCTCGTATTGATATTCTCTCTTTGTACGTTTTTGCTTAATTAAGAAGAACTTGGCTCTGGCGTGCAGGGACTGCCTGCATTCATTGTGTGCTAGTGCCTCCACCATTCTCCCATGACTGGGTGTTCTCCTGAGATAAGCTTTATTTATTTTTAAAAAAGATTTATTTATTTACTTGCTCCATTTTAAACCCCCCCTTCCCCATTTGCTGTTTTGTGTCCATTCGCTGGGCAATTCTCTGTGTCTGTTTCATCTCTTCTCATCCTCCTCCTCCAGTCTTCAACTGGAATTCGATCCTGAAGACCTCCGATGTAGGAGAGAGGTGTTCTAGCCATCTGCGCCACCTCGGATCCTGGTTTTCGGAGTTTTCGGAGCATCTTGTCTTGTCTCTCTCCTTTTACGTCATCATCTTGCTGCATGGCTCCCGGGGCCTGGCGGCTCACCGGCACACAGAGCCTGGCAGCCCATGCGCCTTCTATATATATATATATATTTTTTTTTAATTTTACCGGGAGGTCCTGGGGATCGAACCCAGGTCCCTCCATATGGCAGACGGACACCCAACCATTTGAGCCACATCCGCCCCCCTGAGATAAGCTTTAATATCAAGAAACACTTTTAAAGTCCTTTGTGAAATCACTTTAGCATTGTAAGCAAACAAAGAAATAGAAAATGCCTTAATATTTGAGAATAAGGACGCTATTGAAGTTAAAAAAAAAAAAAAATCAATATGCCAAACTTACCAATTTGGTCACATGAAGAAAACAAGGGTATTCAAAAACCCACTGGCCAGTTCAGTGAATATTTAGAATTGATTTCTACCACGTAGACAAAATTCCTGAAGTATGGAGGTGGCCTGGTGTAACGGAAAGAATACAGATATTTCTGTCTGTTCTTGGTTTGAATCTTGGCTCCATCAATCCAGACTTTAACCTGTCTGAGGCTTGGTTTCCCAATGGGAATAAGGGTGGGGTAAACATTAGTGATAATGTATATAGCTTGCTGTATCAGTCAGGATTCTCCAGAGAAACAGAACCAATAAACATTTAGAGATTTATTATAAGGAGTTGCCTCATGTGATTGTGGGGCTGGCAAGTCTGCATTCTGTAGGGTATGCTGGAGACTGAAAATTCCAGGAAGAGTGATGCTGAAGTCTTGAGATAGAATTCTTTAAGCTGAAAACTCGGGAAAGAGTGCAGGGTGTAGTATTGAGGCAGAATTCCTTCTGATTCCTGGCTTCCTTGGCTCTCGCTCTTAAGACCTCCAGATGATTGGATAAGGTTCACCCAAAATCCCCTTTCCTAAAAGTCAACTGATTACAGATGCTAATCCCATCTATGAATTACTTCCATGTGACAGCTAGGCCAGTATTTGACTAAGCAACTGGACATATAATCTAGCTAAGTTGACACATAAAATTAACCATCATACTTGCTAAGCCCAATGATTAGTATTATCATGATCATTACTATTGTCATTTATCATCTCTTATCTTCCATCTATAAGATGGGGAGCACGATGATTTTTTTTTTTAAGATCTATTTATTTATTTATTTATTTATTTACTTTATCCATTTTAACCACCCCCCCGAGCTCCCCCCCATTTGCTGTTTTGTGTCCATTCACTGGGCAATTCTCTGTGTCTGTTTCCTGTCCTCTCTTCTCATCCTTCTCTTCCTGTCTTCACCGGGATTCGATCCTGAGGACCTCTGATGTGGGAGAGAGGCATTCTGCCAGCTGCGCCACCTCAGTTCCTGGTTTTTCAGTGCGTCTCGTCTTGGCTTTCTCCTGTGTCTTTCTCCTGTTACGTCATCATCTTGCTGCATGGCTTGGTGGGGACTGGAGGCACACCTGTGCGCATTCTATATTTTTCTTTATTTTACCGGGAGGTCCTGGGGATCGAACCCAGGTCCCTCCATATAGCAGATGGACACCCAAACATTTGAGCCACATCTGCTCCCCCAGCATGATGATATTAACTCATAACTTATAAGGATTATTACATGAAACAATTAATAAGTTACATGCTTAATGCTTACTATGTGCCAGGCACTGTTCTTTTTTTGTTTTATTATTTTTTTAACTTAATTTTGTACATTTAATAATTGAAAATATAAACTATTAAAAACTAAAAACTAAACACAGATGAATAAATACATACATTTCTCAATTAAATGTACTGGATACATATAAAATTTTTTTTGAATCAAACAATATGTTACACAATATATTTGGTTCATAGTAATGCAATCATACAGGAGTTCTCCTTTTGTGTCTGGCTTGCTTCGCTCAATATAGTGTCCTCCAGGTTCATCCATGTTGTCATATGCTTTATGACTTCATTTCTTCTTACAGCTGCATAATATTCCATCATGTGAATAGACCACAGTTTGTTAATCCATTCATCTGTTGATGAACACCTGGGTTGTTTCCAACTTTTGGCAATGGTGAATAATGTTGCTATGAACATCGGTGTACAGATGTCTGTTTGTGTCACTGCTCTGTTCTTCTGGATATACCCAGTAGTGGTATTGCCAGGTCACTTGGCAAGTCTATATTCAACTTCTTTAGGAACTGCCAAGCAGTCCTCCACAGTGGCTGTACCATTCTGCATTCCCACCAACAGGGAATAAGTGTTCCTATCTCTCCACATCCTCCCCAACACTTGTAGTTCTCTGTCTTTTTAATAGTGGCCATTCTGATAGGTGTGAAATGATATCTCTTTGTAGTTTTGATTTGCATTTCCCTAATTATTAAGGATGTTGAGCATTTCTTCATGTGTTTTTTTGCCACTTGTATTTCTTCTTTGGACAAATGCCTATTCAAGTCTTTTGTCCATTTTTTAATTGTGTCGTTTTGTCTTTTTATTGTTGAGTTGTAACATCTCTTTATATATCATGGATATTAAACCCTTATCAGATATGTGATTTCCAAATGTTTTTTTCCCATTGAGTTGGCTGCCTTTTCACCCTTTTGACAAAGTCCTGTGAGGTGCAAAAGTGTTTAATTTTGAGGAGGTTCCATTTATCTAGTTTTTCTTTTGTTGCACGTGCTTTGGATGTAAGGTCCAAGAAACCACTATACACCACAATGTCTTTAAGATGGTTCCCTATATTTTCTTCTAGTAGTTATATGGTCCTGGCTTTTACGTTTTAGGTCATTGATCTATTTTGAGTTGATTCTTGTATAGGGGGTGAGATAGGGATTCTTTTTCATTCTTTTGGTTATAGATATCCAGTTCTCAACATCATTTGTGGACGAGACTGCTTTGTTCCATTAACATGGACTTGGTAAGTTTGTAAAAAATCAGTTGACTGTATAGGTGAAGGTTTATTTCTGGGTTCTCAATTCTATTCCACTGATCAATGTGTCTATCTTCATGCCAGTACCATGCTGTTTTGACTACTGTAGCTTTGTAATATGTTTCAAGGTCAGGCAGTGAAATTCCTCCCACATTGCTCTTCTTTTTTAGAATGCTTTTGGCTATTTGGGTACACTTACACTTCCAAATGAATTTGGTTATTGCATTCTCTAATTCTGTAAAGTAAGCTGTTGGGATTTTGATTGGTATTGCATTGAATCTATAAATCAGTTTGGGTAAGACTGACATCTCACGATATTTATTCTTCCAATCCATGAACACGGAATGACTTTCCATTTGTTTAGGTCTTTTAAAATTTCTTTTAGCATTGTTTTGTAGTTTTCTGCATATAGGTCCTGTACTTCTTTGGTTAAATTAACTCCTAAGTATTTGAGTCTTTTTGTTGCTATTGAAAATGGAATTTTCCCCCTGATTTCCTCCTCAGATTGTTCAGTACTAGTGTACAAAAACATTACTGATTTTTGCGTGTTGATCTTGTATCCTCTCACTTTGCTGAACTCATTTATTAGCTCAAGTAGCTTTGTTGTGGATACTTCAGGATTCTCTAAGTACAGGATCATGTCATCTGCAAACCAGGCACTGTTCTAAATCTTTTATACACATTAACTCATTTACTCCTCACAGTAACCCTATGAGAAAATTGAGGCTCAGAGATATAAAGCACATTACCCAAGGTCACACAGTTCTAAGTGGTAGAACCTGGCCTTCAGTAGATTCTCAACAAGGACACTCTTCATGGAATTGTATGTAGAGAGATCCTTTCCTAGGTACTGCCTTGGGAGTGTCAGAATCACAGCTGGGTGGAAATTCCACATTGGTGAGCATGTTAATACTGATGGAAGATCATGACAAAAAGAAATATCTGTGAGCAACAAACTGCAAACAAAGATGGACATATATTTAAATAGGGTTTGGGTCAAATTCATTCCATGTGATCTCCAAATTAATGATATCGGTCCTTGAAGAAACTGAATTATTGTCATATTTAGAAATTTTCTCTTTTAGTCCTGAGAAAACTATTAGGCTGCAAGGATGTAATTTTTATGTTTGGCTAAAAAAAAAAAATCCTCTCCTGTAAAATAAGTTTTAAGATGGGCCAGCATTAGACAATAAAGACAGTAATATTTAAGTTGATCGGGGACAGATGTTTAATATATTTTATATAAGAACTGTAGCCACAATTAACTACCACATCGGACTGTTTCTTAAAATGCTGGACAGATGGAATCAAGAAGATGAACAAGAATCTGAACTCCTCAAAGTGACCTTCATTTAAAAAAAATTAGTCTTGATCAAAGCACTTCTATGATTTTTCAATTCTTTGGCCTATGCACTTTGTTCATTTTGTCATGGCTACAAAGGTATTTGGGATGTAAAATTTCTGTGTATGTGTGTTACACACATGTGCATATTCCTGGTTTTGAGAACATACTTTGTTTTATTTTCCTTCTATCATTCACTGTGGGAAACTGTATTGTGTGGTGCACATTGTTGGCTCCCTCCCCAGCATCTGTTCTCCCTACTTCCCAACAGCCCCTGATTTCCATTTGGGGATCTGAGGTTCCAGGGACCGTGACTCCACACCAGCGCCAGATCTTGTCATGTCTCAGCTCAAAAGCTTCTGATGGCTTCCCTTCTTATTCAGGTCTTTCCAGTGCCCTGCGAGGCTCGATGCAGCCTGTATTTTACCACGACCTCCTCTCCTACAGCTCATCCCCATTCTCACCCTACTGCTTTACACTGACCCTCTTGTGGTTCCTCAAACAGGTCAGGCAAGATCCCACCTCCAGGCCCTCTCTCCCTCTCCCCCCAGATCCATATGTCACATTCTCTCACCTCTTTCAATATCGCCACACTCTCACAGCACCTGACATACTACATATGCAGCTCAGTTGTTTGATGTCTGTCTTCCTAGGAGAATGGAAGCTCTACCAGCCATAGGGACTTTTGTCTGGTTCCCTGCTGTATTCTTAGCACCTAGATTCGCACCTAGCTTATGGTAAGCCCTCGATAAATTTTCATTGAATGAGGGAATAAATGACTAAGTAAAGGGATGGATTACATGACTTAGACAAAGCCAACCAGCCTATTTTATCCCTCTAGTCATAGCAATTGGATCTGGGATGAGTATATGGCAGCTGGTGCCAGCAGAGCCAATCTCAGGTTTTTTTCCGTGGAATGTTGGAGAGAGTTGTGTCCACATTCCTGTTGAACATGAAAGAGGAAGTGTCATAGTTTCCTACGGCTGCCATAATAAGTACCTACAAACTAGATAGCTAAAAAACCCAGAAATTTATTGTCTTCCAGTTCTGGAGATTAAAGGTCCAAAATTGTGGTGTCAGCAGGGCATGCTTCCTCTGAAACCTGTGGGAAGAACCCTTCCTTGCCTCGTCCAGCTGCTGGCATTGGCTGGCAAGCCTTGGCATTCCCTTGGCTTGCATCTCTGCCTCCATTGTCACACGGGGGTCTCCTCTTCTTATAAGGACACCAGTCTTATTTTTACTAATCTCATTTTCAAAGACTCTATTTCCAAATAAGGTCACATTCATGGACTCGGTGGTTAGGACTTGAGCATGTCTTTTTGGGAGACGCAATTCAACCCATAAGAAGAAGTATGCAGTCCCAGGAGAGGAGTCATGTAGGACATAGAGAAGTCATTGCTGACTTCTTTCAGCTCCCCATCAAACATCACCTGAAGTTAGACTGCTCAAGGTTGTGCCCAATAAAGTCCATTATTTGCCTGAGTCACTTTTAGTTTTTTGAAGCTTGTCATCAAGAGAGTCCTAACTGATACACTGAGCTATTAGAGAATATCTCACCGAATAAAACAAGTGAAGACCTTGACTGAATTTCACAATTTCTCCCCAAATCCCTCATTTTTTTGCACACAGAAAAACCATTCCAATAAAATCAAACCAAGCATTCACCATTAAATATTTCAAGAGGAGTTTGTACCAACATTCTGCCCTGGTAAGAATTTTAGAGGATGTGTATGAAGTCTTTCTTCTTGTGTTCATAAAGAACAATGTGCAATTCAGTTGTGGAGAGAAGGCTTTGTTGAAAGCAATTGAAAGAGTTATTTACAGGGTGGGGTTTCAGTCTTGTTCCGTTTATATAGCATTGGCTATTCTGCTGGTATTCACTTAATGAAAACTTAAAAATAAAAACATCTGGAGAGTGTGCCAACCGATGCCTGCTTCACCAATTCAGACTTCTGGCTTGCCTTATGTAATTTTAATAAAATATGTTAACCAGGGTCTTGAAAGATTTCATGTTCTATAACCTGGCCCTATCCACTGCTACAAGAGTTTTGGGAATAGGCCCATGAATTTAATGAAATTCTTAAAATAATACTTCATAAGACTTAAATCTTGATAATTATGCAAAGAGTTGTACTTTGGGGTATATTATATGTTTCTAAAACGACGCATTTTTTCTAGAATTCTGATTGTTGCACTTTAAAGGAGCCATGGTTACCAGGATCAAATTTAAATAGAATTCTCAATCCACAGATGATCCAAAATGAAACTCATGCCACTAACAGTAGGGAGGGGTGGAGCTACCAATCTCTTGAGTTTGCCTTATAACAACTCTGTTTAATTTCCTGTTTTAAAGAAAGAACTTGAATGGCATTTCTTCTTAAGGGATTGTTTGGCTTAAACATGATCCTCTCCTAAATCCCTCCTTTGAGGATTTGGACTCTGGACTCACCTGAAGGTATCATTTCAGTTCTTGGATGAGAGACACACTCTTCATCATTCTAAAGCAATCTGAGAAAGTCCTTTGCTGCCACAAATGGCACCAGCAAGCGTACAGAGGTCACTTTGTTCTGTGGGAAATGAAAATGCATTTTTAAAGGTGCATCCTTGGGCTGTAATAGGAAGGCCCTTTACCTGGACATTAATTCAAGTCAGAACTGTTAATATCTATAGCAACCATCAACGTTTTGTGAAGTTGGTGTTCAAGGCATCTGGATGTCCCTTTAGTCACTAACACAATACCCACACTTCCGATCTGGCCTTTTTGCTACTGAGCTCAGTTAGAAAAGTTAGTAGCAAACCAGAGAGGTTAAGGTCTGGATATTTCTTTGGCTGTGGACAGTTAGTGGTGCTAAAGACCTCCCAGCCCATCAACCCTACCGCCCCCACACTTCCAGTGGAAAAATAATTCCGTGATAACAATGAAGAGTCAGTATCCAAGCAGATTCTTTTGCGATTATGTACACATCTGCTTTAGCAACACAGGTAAAGATGACTCATTTTTGAATTACAACACTTAAGACATATGCAATTCTAGTTGTTGGAAAATTATAGGCTAGATGTACTGTTCATATAAATATGTATTACTACACATTGTCACATTAAATAAACAACTGACAACAAACCCAATGAATAATTGTGAAGCTGAATTAAGAGTAATGTAAGATTAAAAAGACAATACTAGGAGCAATTGAAAACACCTGTCAAGTAAGGTAGCACAGTACACCGTATTCTACCCCAAAAGCTCAGGGATTCCAATGATCAGATGATGTCTACGTACACCATAAGAACTTCACAGCTCCGTGAAACACGAACTGGCAGTCAGCTTTCTTTGTGGAATTCAGAATTAAAAGCCAGAGAAATCTTTTAGATTTAATTAATGAATATCAAGTTTTAAGAACTCTGAATAACTCACTTATTAGGTTACTATTAAGTAGTTCTTAATCCTATGTAAAATGAAAAGTCCATGAAATTGCAAGTCATGCATCCAGAAGATCCAAAAGAAACAATATGCATTTTAAAAAATTTAACTTTTTATTCTGAGTTAATTTCAGTGTCACATGCAGTTGTAAGAAATAAAACTGAGAGATCCAGTGTACCCTTTACCCAGTTTCCCCCAATGGTCTTGTGAAACTATAGTAAAATATCGTAATCAGAATAGGGACACTGATAGAATCAAGATACAGAACAATTCCATCAACGCAAGGGTCCCTCATTATGTTCTTTTATGGCCACACCCACTTCCCTCCAGGGCCCATCCCTTCCTTGACCTCCAGCAAACACTAATCTGCTCCCCGTTTCTTTAATTTTCTCATTTCAAAAATGTTATATAATAAATGGAACCATACAGTACTTTTTGGGATTGACTTTTTTCACTGAGCATAATTCTCTGGAGATTCATCCAGGTTGTTGTGTGTAGCAATAATTTGCTCCTTTTTATTGCTGAGTAGTAGGATTCCATGGTATGGATGCACCACTGTTTGTTTCACCATTCACCCATGGAAATTGTTGGCTATTACAAATAAAGCTGCCATAAACATTCATGTATGGGGTTTTATGTGAACATAATTTTTCATTTCCCTGGAATAAATGCCCAAGAGTACAGTTGTTTGGCTATATGATAGCATGTCCAGTTTTTTTTTTTTTTTTAAGAAACTGCCAAATTGTTTTTCAGAGTGACTATACCATTTTTTTTTTTTTTTAAACCGGGAGGTCCCAGGGATCGAACCCGGGTCCCTCCATATGGGAGACGGACGACCAACCATTTGAGCCACATCCGTCCCCCTGACTATACCATTTTATATTCCCAGCAGCAATGTATGAGTTATCCAGTTTCTCTGCATTTTTGCCAGCATTTGGTGTTTTCATTGCTTTTTAATTTTAGCGATTCTGATAGTTGTGTAGTGATATCTCATTGTGGTTTTAATTTGCGTTTCCCTAATGGCTAATGATGTTGAACACCTTTTCATGTGCTTACCTGCTATCTGTAGATTCTTTTCAGTGGAATGTCTTTTTATGTCCTTTGTTCATTTTCTAATGGGTTTGTTTGTTTTTCCACTATTGAACTTTGAGAATTCTTTCATATTCTAGACAGGGATCTTTTGTCAGATACACGGTTTGGAAATGTTTTCTCTCAGTCTGTACTTGCCTTTTCATCCTCTGAACAAGGTCTTCAGAGAGCAAGAGTTTAAAATTTTGATGAGGTCTAATTTATCAAATATTTTCCATTTCATGGATTATGCTTTTGGTGTCAAGTCTAAGAATTCTTTGTCTAGTCCTTTCTCTTATTTTTTTTTTTCCTAAATGTTTTATAGTTTTCCACTTAATATCTTTAAGTCCCTGATCCATTTCAAGTTAGTTTTTATGTAAGGTGTGAGCCAGGCTGAGATTCAGTTTTGCTTATGGACGTACACTTGCTCCAGTACCATTTGTTGAAAAGCTCATCTTTCCTCTATTGAATTGCTTTTATACTTTTGTCAAAAATCATTTGGGCATATTTGTGTGCATCTGCTATGGGTTCTCTATTCTGTTCCATTGGTCTATGGAACTATCCCTCTGTCAGTCTTGCACAGAATTGATTATTGTAGCTATGTAAGTTTTAAAATCGGATAGGCTGTTTCCTTCCAACATCTTTTTCAAATTTGTTTTAGCTGTTCTAGTTCTTTGCCTTTCCATGTAAATTTTATCATAATCTTGTCTATAGCGACAAAAAATCTTGCTGGGATTTTGATAGGAATTGTGTTAAATCTGTTAAATTTGGGGAGAATTGATATTTTTACTATATTGAGGCTTTCATTCTAAACAAAGTATGTATCTTCATTTATATAGAACTTTGATTTCTTTAATTGGCATTTTGTAGTTTTCAGCATACAAGTCCTACATATGTTTTGTTAGATTTACATCTAAGTATTTTTTGAGTCACTATAAATTGTATTTTTAACTTTGGTGGCCATGTGAATATTTCTAGCATGTACAAACATAATTGATTTTTGTATGTTTAACTTGTTTCCTGCAGCCTTGACTAGTTCAAGAAGTCTTTTGGTAGATTTCTTGGGATTTTCTATGTAGACCTCACATAATCTGCAAATGGGGACAGCTTTATTTCCTTCTTTCCATTGTGCATGCCTTTTCCCTTTTATTACCTATTGCTCTTGCTAGGACTTCCGGTATAATGCTGAATAGGAGTGATGAGAGTGGACATCCTTGCCTTGTTCTAGCTCTTAGGGGGAACATTCAGTCTTTCACCATAAAGTATGATGTTGACTATAGAATTTTTTTGTAGACACCTTTATTAGGATGAGTCAGTCCTTTTCATTCCTAGTTTGCTGATTGTTTTTATTATGTTGAAATTTTTTATATCAGTTGACATTATTATGTGTTTTTTTTTCTTTAGAATCTTAATACGGTAGATTACATGGATTGATTTTCAAATATTGAACCAGTGTTGCATTCCTGGGATAAACCCCATTTGTTCATGTTATCATTTTCACATTGTTGAATTGATTGTTAAAATCTTGATGATGATTTTTGCATTTATGTTCTTGAAAAATATTGATTGTTTTCCCCATGCAATTCGAGATTTTTCAGGTGGATTGTATTGGACATTTTGAATATTATTTACAAACCTCTGTGTTTTGTTTAAATCTATGGAAGATGTTGATATTTTGTTTAAGCAGGCAATCAAACTTGTCACGATCAGGCCACAAATTCCAACCAGCAACCTGTGGACACGATTCCAGTATCATTTCAGGTTTCAAAGCCCGTGCAGGGGTTTGGATCTGTCCCACATGTGTGTCACTCGGTGGTCAGTTTGGGAAGCTGGCCGTGGTCTATCTGTTATTTTAATTTGTAGTCTTTAGTTTGCTGATAAAGATCAGATTCATGCACGCCCAGGTCAGGGGTATTCACAAAGAACTTTATGGGGTCGCTTTCCTGAGCTCTTCCTTTTGTAAAATCTCCCTGGTACTTTTCTGTTTCCCAAGGCTTTTCTTTTTGGCCCTCTGTCCTGATAGCTGGGGCTTTAAAAGTTACCCTCTCTGCTGTGTACATCTGCAACTGAGCCCTTGTGCAGGCCCAAGCAGCAGAACAGGAAGAATAAAATGCAAAGGGGTTTGCCCCACTCTCTTGGGGCGTATCTCCCAGGTGCTCTTCTCTGGGAGTTTTGGATCTGCTAACTCCAGTTGCAGCCTCATCACTAGCCCCAAGGACTGCTTGGGGGATGGGGTGTGAGAGGACTGAGAAAAGGAGAATAAAAGCAAAATGGGATTTCCACACTATCTCTGAGGGTTAGGAATTCTCTTTTCCTCTGTTAACTAGGTCTCTTTTGGAGCATTTTCTGTGTCACCATGCTCCATTTTGGGTTTCAGGCTGTGTTGGGTTCAGGCCAGGGAATACAGGAGGGGAAAAAATGGTAAATTCGCCACCATTTCCACGGTTCTTCAAATTCTAATCTTCTTCTCCAATTCGTTTGCTATTATTTACTTTTCAGAGTCCTCAAATAGATGCTCCATGCATTCTGTCTGGGTTTTAAAGTTGTGTTCAATTGTAGAGACAGGGCAGAGTATGCTTATTCCATCTTACCTGGAACAGTACCTCAGCATATGCATTTTTGAATCCATTAACACCTATCATAAAAAACCTTAGACCATATTTTGAGAATCACTGATAAAAATCAGGTGTCTTAACTTTCGGGTTTTTTTTTTTCTCAGAAAAAAACAACAACAAACCAATTGTATGTTTATCAGTCTTTCAGTCATGACACAGTTACCATTAATTAAAAACTTGTGACTTTAAGGTCCAAGATTTTCCAAGCACCTTAAAATCTGTATATCTGGATGATATTACTTTAGCTCTTGGTTGAAATGTATACAAGACAATGATTAAAAACAGACTTTGGTTTTTATCCAGAGTTGAGAAAAGAAAAAGTAATCTAGAGTTTGCTTTGTTATTTTTTGCAACACTACTTTGGAAGACATTGTCCATTTTGTTCAACATTGTTTAAATAAAACATTCAACTTTGAATTTCACATAAAGAAAAGATTCATCACTCCTTATGAATTCGCATCAAGGCTTGGTTTTCCTTTTGTCCTGGCTTTCAGAAAATCTCAGAACCCCTTATAGTCTTTGCTCAGTTATACTTGCTCTCTTTACCTAGGTTTTCTGGACCAACTGTTTTTCCTCTACCATGTTACATGGGTCTGACTATTTTACACATTTTGTTTCTAGAGACTGAGTCATAAATGGATAAGATGCAATGGTAGGATTAGTAGTTCTCCTTTCTCCTTTTTCTTTGCCATTTCTTTTGTGGTTTTTACCATGCTCCTTTTAAAAGATACAAAAGTTGAATGAAATAATTATGTTCAAATTGGGTGATGAGTACATGGAATTTATACTGTAATCCTATCTATTTTGTATATACTGGAAATTCTCCATATAAAAAATTAAAACTTAAAAAAATGAAATAATTAAAATAGGGTGGCAGTGTTATAGGACTAAAAAGTCAATAATTGTAAGTGAATAGTTAGTTTTGAAACAGACCTAGCACATTAAATTCTGATATATGTGTTAAAGATGCAGTCATAAACCAGTGGAGAAAGGGAAGATTTTTCAACAAATAGCTAGCTGGCAATGGATTAACTATTTGTGAAAAATAAATCTGTATTTCATACAAAACCTCAAATTTAATTCTAGGTACATCTAAGAGTTAAGTGGGAAAAATCTAAACCATAAGTATCTTAAAAGTAAGTGATTATTGACTCCCTATTTGGGGAAGTACTTTGTTAAGATAAAAACAAAAAAGACAACAGTCCCAAAAGGTAAAACATTTTACCACATAGACCTTTAAAATTTTGTATTTTGAAAATAAAAAAAAATTAATTAGGCTAACAACAAACTAGGAATAATATTTGCAACAAATATCACTGGCAAAGGGTAAGTATTTTGTGTATATGATAAACTTATATAAATGAATAAAATGAACAGTGAGACTCAGGCAGATAAACAGGCAAATGTCTTGATAACTTACAAAATAAGAAACGGCAAATAAACATGCAAAAGAAGTGTATTCTTTATGAATAATCCACTAAAGAGAAATTAGAACTATTCGATAGTATCATTTATCTACCAACTATGATAAATAGTTTTAGGGAAGATGTGATGACACAGGTCTTTTTAAAAAAATAATGAAGACAAATATTTGGGGAGCAGATGTGGCTCAAGCAGTTGAGCACCTGCTTCCCACATGGGAGGTCCTGGGTTTGGTTCCTGGTACCTCCTGAAAACAAAAAACAAACAAGTAAACAAATGAAAAAAATAAAACAAAACAAAAAACCCAACACAGGGGAGCCGAT
>JAQZBX010040184.1:0-22773 GCA_029593785.1 Cabassous unicinctus | reverse complement strand
AAAAAATCCACTTACAATAGCAACAAAAAGACTCAACTACCTAGGAATCAACTTAACCAAAGATGTATAGGACCTATATTTATAAAACTACAAAGCAATGCTGAAAGAAATTTTAAAAAGACCTAAACAAATGGAAAGACATTCTGTGTTCATGGATTGGAAGACTTAATATCATGAAGATGTCAATCCTTCCCAAACTGATTTATAGATTCAATGAAATACCAATCAAAATTACAACAGCCTATTTTACAAAGATAGAAAAGGCAATTACCAAATTTATTTGGAAGAGAAAGTGCATTTGAAAAGCCAACAGCATTCTAAAAAAGAAGAGTGATGTGGGAGAACTCTGCCTGGCCTTAAAACATTATAAAGCTACAGTGGTCAAAACAGCATGGTATTGGCATAAAAAGAGACACATTGATCACTGGATGTGAATTGAGAGTCCAGAAATCCTTACCTCTAATGCCAACTGCTCTTGGACAAGCCTACCAAGTCCTCCTTACTGGTCAAGACGGTCTTCAAAAAATGTTGCTGGGAGAACTGGATATCCACAACCACATGAATGAAAGAAGACACCTAGCTCACTCCCTATACAAGAATGAACTCAAAATGGATCAAAGACCTAAATTTAAAATCCAAGACCATAAAACTAATAGAAGAAAATGTAGGGAAACATATTAAAGATGTCATGGTAGGTGGTGGTTTCTTGGATCGTACACACAAAGCACAAGCAACAAGAAAAAAAGTAGATAAATGGGACCTTCACAAAATTAAACATGTTTGCACCTCAAAAGACTTTGTCAAAAGGGTGACAATGCAGCTGACTCAATGGGAGAAAATATTTGGAAATCACATATTTGATAGGGTTTTTTTTTCTTTTTTTTTTTCTTCAATTTCTGTTGTATTTCTGATAGGGGTTTAATACCCATAATATATAAAGAGATGCTACAATTCAACAATAAAAAAGACAAACTACCCAATTAAAAAAAAGGGCAAAAAACTTGAAAAGACAATTGTCCAAATAAGAAATATAAATGGTGAAAAAGCACATGAAAAAAATTTCAGCATCACTAGTGATTAGGGAAATGCAAATCAAAACTACAATGAGATATCATTTCACACTTATTAGAATGACCACTTTAAAATGTCAGAAAACTACAAATGTTGGAGAGGATGTGGAGAAATAGAAACGCATATTGACTGTTGGTGGGAATGCAGAGTGGTACAGTCACTGTGGAGGACTGTTTGGCAGTTCCTAAGGAAGTTAAATATAGACTTGCCATGTGACCTGGCAATACTACTACTAGGTATATACCTAGAAAAACTGAGAGCAGTGACACAAACAGACATCTGCACACTGATGTTCATAGAAGCATTATTCACAATTGCAAAAAGATGGAAACAACCCTGGTGACCATCAACCAATGAATGGATTAACAAATTGTGGTGTATACAAACAATGGAATATCATGCAGCTGTAAGAAGAAATGAAGTCATGAAGCATATGACATCATGGATTAACCTGGAGGACATTATATTTAGTGAAGCAAGCCAGACACAAAAGGACAAACACTGCATGGTTGTGCTATTATGAACTAAATATATTGTGTAAACTCATGGACTTAATAAATAGAATGAAGTTAGAGAATGGAAAGCTGAGGGTTAATCTGTGCAGAATTGGTTAAAAGTTGTTTGTAAATCTTTGGAAATGAATAGAAATGGTAAAAGCACATAATAGTGTTTGTAACTAGCAGAGCTATTATATAGGTATGACAGTGGTTGAAAGGAAAAGTCTAAGGATATGTATATTACTAGAAGGAAAGCTAAAAATGTAACATGGGACTGTATAACATAGTGAAATCTCATGTGAAGTAAGAATATGGTTAATATTGCATATGTAAGACTTGTTTACAAAATATTAATACAAATAAACTAGAGAGTTTGAAACAAAATAGCAGCTATGTATGGAAGGGGAAGCATAGAGAGATTGAGAGATGACAAGTTTTTTGTTTGTCTGTTTTTTGTTTTTTATTATTATTACTGGAATAATGAAAATGCTGTAATAATGATTGAAGTGATGAATGCACAACTATGTGATTATACCAAATACTATTGATTGTTCGCTTTGGATGGATTGTATGCTTTATTAATATGTATCAATAAAATTGATTTGTTTAGAAAAACAAATACAGTTTAATTAATCATTTAAAGTTGTTTATTGTGACTCCTGGGCAAGACTGAGCAGGTCACCTATGTCTGTATGTCCCAAAGAGCTGGATTATTAAATAAATTCTGATAGGATTAGATGAATTTGATTAGAAGCTTGCACTCAATGAAGATTTAATGACATTGGGAAATGCTCACAATATTGATAAATTAAAGTAAAGCTCTATAAAATGCAAATTATTATATGAACATTCACCAATATGTTAAAAGTTATGTCTGGAACATGGGCTTATAGGTGTTTATTTTCTGTCTTATCTTTTTCTAAATGTTCCACATTCAAAAAGTATTTTTATAGATAGAAAAAGACTTTGTTCTTTATTACATTTGGTCATGTACTGAGACCTTCTGTATTTGGCAACTGAGAGATCCATATCACACTTTCCCTCTTTGGAGGCGTGGAGTTAGTTTGATGTGGTGGGTTAGCTCTGGAATCAGACTATTTGGTTGGGAAGCCCTGTTTTGACCCATAATAACGAGGGAGACCTCAGCAAGTTTCTAAGCATTGTTTCTAATTTTTCTCTCTGAAAAACTGAGATACTATCCTAATAAACTTATCTTATAGGGTTGTTAAAAATATCAAATAAGTTAATAGATAAAATGCTTATAAGAATGCCTGATAAATAATAATCAATCAAAAATGTTATTATTTGCTTTACAACTAAGGGAAGTGAAGACAAGGACTGATGTTGTCTCCAAATTCTGTCACTCTTCATTATTTAGCTTAGAACTGGTGAATTCCAAATTATATACATATATGTATATATTTCCACAGGTATCAAATGATGTAGGATATAAGTCACGAGAATATTAGAGATTGTCATTCTTTATCTTTTGTCATTTATTTGATATTTATTTCCCATTCTATTTTTTTATTTAATGTAATAGAATAATAAATCTTTTGGACTGGGAATTCTTTGGGCATCATCTAGTCCATTGTCTTCACAGTTTCTATTTCTATTTTGTAAGTATGACTGGTGACATACCTGTGGGTATGTTAACACAGACACCACCATAAAGCTCTGCTTTTTTATTTCCTCCATCAAATCTAAGAATTCGTCTTCTTATGGTCTCTATCTCTTCTCTCTTTTCACGCATAAACGCAGTTCATATTCATGCACGTGTTTGTTTTCTTTTTCTTTAGTTACAAGCTCACTTATAAACAGTGTCAAAGCATTCCCTTTCTTGGTTTCCTCCTGAAGGAAATGTTTATTACGGATTTTTTAAATGCACAACCAAAATAGGATTTCATAAAAGAAGTGCTGACAGAAACTTATTTATTCTCCTGAGAATGCAACACTGTGCATAATAAACATTTAGTAAATTGTTAAACAGCATATGATGAAATGTTAACATAAATAAAAGAGAGTACTTAAATAAATTTTCATTCCTTTTGTTTTCCCCTTGCTGATCTACAGAGCCATTACAATAAATAAAAAAGGAAATAGTGGTAAAAGTGAGAGCAAAATTCACAAAAGCGTGCATCCATCCCCCACTCCAGCTCTTTCTCCTTCTCCTACTTCATGCCTTTTTCTTTGTTAGGACTTGCTTTCTCACTGAACAACAGCAGCAGAAGTGACAACAAAGAAGGTAGTTCTTAAAGAAAAGCAAAGACTAAAGCAGGTTTTATAGGCACTTTGCAAGTATGTGGATGGCTTTAACCACTGAATGAATCTCTTCATTCAAAATAATAATTAATCTGCCAGGTATTCAGGAAACGTTTTTTATGAGCATGATCATTAAAAACAGCTCCCGTGAAAGTTCACTGGAAAAAAAAAAAAAATGGGTATCACTTGGCATATTGGCACATTCAGTGTAAAATATAATTTGTGTTTTTTAAATAAAGCACCTGTAGCCTTTAAAATTAAGTAAATGCACAAAATATTTGAAAAACATCCTTCATACTGACATTTTTAAATTCAGTTGGAAAAATTCTGCTAAGATTTCAAAAGGAACATGTTCACACGAGGTGCATTTCTATAATTTTCAGAATGTTAAGCAGCTGTCTTGCCAAATAGAGTGATCTGATTTAGCAATCTACTGTAAGGGTACTTGGTAACCAGCATCTAGCTTTCCTAAATGTTCCATTTTCCTCCAACTTACAGGGCTTTGTGGGTAAGAGTAAAGCTACTATACTATGATCGTATTACCATTTCCTTTAATAAATTGACATGTGAGTTTAGCTGCATGTGCATTTACACATATTTATATTCAAATATTTAAATGTATTTTAATTCTTAGATTTTACAGTTCCTCTCAGAATCCAATGGTATGCCGTCTAAGCATTCAATTGTAGGTGGTGCTAAAGTCCATACATTTATCCTCAGAAAACACTGGGCCCATCCGCCTACTCAAAACAGGTCTTCATCTTAGGGTTCAATGGAGGGCGATTTCTTCATTTGTTGCTGGTGAGGATTTTACACTTATTAGGCTTTGCTATGTGGCGCTATTATTTGTAAGTAGAGACTATAGTTTCTGAATTGTTACTACTGGTGATTTAATTGTAGATGTTTGATAAATTCTGGGAAGCTCTGAAGATGTGGTTAAAGAGGAAGTGGCTCTTCTTAACTGTCCCTGAGGTGGTCACACACTTCACCAACCTGCTGGCTGATGAAGGGCACCTTGCTACTTGTTCTTCAAGTCCTCTTTTGCAGGCTGAGGCAAAAGGTTGCTCAGATGGGAAGTGTGGCTTCTTTGCCCCTCTCACATTTCATATAAAGGATCTTTTTTCCTCTTAGGGTTCATGTGCAGGGTATTTGCCTATTGTACTTCTTTCCTCTCTACTGGTCTGAGCTGGCACAGACTCTGTCATGTGGATCATGTAATAAATACAGAATATTGGAATTATCTTGATTTCATATTCTAAAAATATTTTTAAAAGTTGTATAACTTTTTGCATATGAATCTTTCAAAATTTTCTGGATCGTATGTGTGTATTTATGTACAAACTGTGAAATAATCTCTATTCCTTTTTAAAAGTATATTTTTTTTCTCAATTTTCCTTTGACACCTGAAGACTGCCTAATAAGTCATAAGAGGGTACTGACAACTTTGGGGAGGTCTCCTGGGGACACGTGGATTAGTGTCTTTAGACTGTAAATCTTCCATCATGAGTAATCATTAGCTTTACCCCTCAGGAAAGCATGAGATTCTGCTGATAACCTATTCTTCCATTCTCACATAGAAAAATGAAGAAAAAAGAAAAAAGAAAAAGAAAAAGAAAAACATTAATCAGCAAACATCTGGGGAAAATATAGGACAACTTATAATTTTTAAATGAAGCCAAAGAGAAATAAAGATGCTTCATCACTAGAATGAAAGGATATAAGAACATTTTTGGATTAGACAGCTCAGTTGCCTAAGATCAATTCATAACCAACTCTGCCGAAAGAGTGAGCTGTCAGTGAACAGAAGAGGAACAAGGTATGATAAGTGGAAACAAGACTGCCGATCTATCATTTACAATTTAGTGGGCTAATAAAATTCTTATATTCATCTTTGAAATATTAAAAATATGTATAAAATGGATCAGAGAATGTCATTCCACTATAATGTAGTTCTGAAAATTAAAGTTGATACATATCTAGGGATTTTTATTTACAGATGTTTTGACGTGATATTTTGATTGTTGTTGGAATCAAAACTTAAACTTATTACTCTGGAATTCAAAACAAATTTGTTATGGCTTCTTTTTGTGCTCATGGTGATTGTTTCATAAACATTTAAAAAATCATATTCTTATTTGCTCAGGTAATTCAACGTGTTACCTGAAGTTAGTTTTCTTACTTATTAGAAAGTAAGAAATACTCATTACATTTAACAGAGAGTTTTGCACATACTATAGTGACTGTATATACAGAGAGTCTTGATGAGAGGAATTGCTTTGGGAAGGAGCAATGTCCTGAATATACTAGAACATAAACTTCACAAGGTGAAAAATTTTTTTCTAAGTCCCCAGAGACTACAATAGGGCTAAGCACATGGAAATGCTGAATAAATATCTGATCAATATAATAATATAGCCTGATACAATTTTCTCTGTAGTATAATATATATCTATCTATCTGAATTTAATGGAAAAGTTTTAAAATAATCTAATACTTCATTGAAAAATGAGGCTCAGGAATTTAAGATGACTTTTTCAAGGTAACACAGCAAGGCTTTATGTGACACTCAAAAGTAGATTTCTTGGTTGCCAGAAATCTTTTTCTAGAGGGACTGAACAGACTCTTGGGGGAGAAATCACCAAGAATAGTGGAATCCAGGCATGATGCATATGGTCTAGCAAAGTCCAGAAACTGGAATGAAGAGCTATTCTCATTCCAGTGTGATGGCTCTGATTTGAATCTGTCCCCAGTCTATCTCTGTCAATTCATGGGAGAGAGCCAGAAGAAAAACCACATGAACTGATTCACTAAAGTCTATATAAGTCTTGGGGACAAAATCATATAAATCTTTCAGATCCTGCTAACAGAACTCTGTATAACACAGTATTACACAAAATTATTTCATCACCACCAATCTTATCATAGCTATGGGGGAAATGAGTTACTTAAATTGCTAAATACCAGAGACAATAAATATATTACATACCCAGTATATTTCATGATTAACTTCCAATAGCTAAAAAATATGTACATTCAGACTCTGATAAATATAATATATGGTCAAATATATTTAGTGATTGATTGATATAAAAGGTACAGTGAGACTGCAGAGGAGCTGATGGATTTACTTTCTGTTTTAAGGAAAGATGAAATAAATTTACATTGTTATAATGGAAAATTGTATGGGAAATATATTAAAGCCATGTTTATGCACAGAGATATTTTGTGACAAATGTTGAACTTTAATAAATACACTTTATTGGTAATTGTCTGGATCATTATTTCAATATCTTCTATGTCAAAGCTATCAATTTGATTTTATGATAAAATTAGTTTGACTTGGTTAAAATGTATAATTATTGCTTACCATTAAAATGAAAATGGAATGCCAGGAAAGAGTAAAACAACCTAACAATATTTTTCTGATATTTATGGGCAAGCAAGAGTTGGATAAAAATTGTATTTTTTACAACTTTAAGTCTATGGATTTTAAAAACTGATTAAAAGCAAGTAAATTTTGGTGATATTGAAAAAGAAGTTTAAAGAAAGTCAAATTAAGGCAGAATGAAAATGTTCTATCTAATGCAAAATGAAGTTAACCTATTGCTGTCTCTAAATTATATTGCTTTTTGGCCACTGTGACTGTTGCATTTCCTTATAGCAAAGAAAAACTATGTCTTGAATTGTGTATGTATAGGATAATGGGAGTCCTGGAAGTAGAAAAAAAAAAAAGAGAGAGAAAAGGGTATAAGGAATACTCAAAAAAATAATGGCAGAAAACTTCCAAAATTTAGCAAAAGACATGACTAGACATGAATAACCCAAACAAGATAAACTCAAAGAGAACCATGCCAAGACACACAGTAGTCAAACTGTCAAATACCAGGGTCAAGGAGAGAGTTCTGAAACCTGCAAGAGAAAAGTAACATGGTATGTACAAGGGAGCTCCAATAAGAATAGTGCCAAATTTTCATCAGAAACCGTGAACGTGAGAAGACAGTGAGAAGAAATATTTAAAGTGCTGAAAGAACGCAATTGTCAACTAAGAATTTTATATACAGTGAGACTGTATTTCAAAAATGAAGGGGATATGAAGATATTCACAGGTAAGTAACAGCTGAAGGAGTTTGTCACCATCAGACCTGCCCTATGAGTAATGCTAAAGGGAGTTTTTCAGACTGAAAGGAAAAGACACTAGACAGTGGATTGAAGCAACATTAAGAACTAAAGACTCCCAGTAAAGGTAACCATATGGGTATTTATAAATGCCAGTGCTATTGTTTGTATGTGACTCCACTTTGTACTTCTCACAAGTTCTAAAATACAAATGCATAAAAAGTAATGATAAACCTATGGTTTTTGACATACAATGTATGAAGGCATAATTCAAGTCAAGTATAGCAAAAAGATAGGGGACAGAGGGTTTGTGTATGCTATTGAAGTTAAGGTATCAGATTGTGGTTATTATAGATTTAGGATGTTACATTTAAGCCTCATGGTATCTACAAAAAACATATATAAAAAATATGTACAGAAGGAAATCAGAAGGAATTAAAAATGGTACACTACAAAAAAATCAAATAAAAATGAAAGTAGTCATTAAGGAAGAATTCAAGGACAAAATATGTATAAGACTTACAAAAGTCAAATAGCAAAATGGCAGAAGAAAATCCTGCATTATCAGTAATTACATTAAATATAAATGAAGTAAACTCTCTAGTCAACGGCAGAAATGATTAAAAAAAGAGGCCCCTCAAAAAAATACATGGTCACTAAAGTGGTGCAGAAAAGATATTTTTATGAAAAATCCAGCACCTCTTTTTGATAAAAATGCTAAAAAAATCTAGGAGTATAAGGAAACTTATACAAAAACCTCACAATAAACATCATACTTAATGGTGAAAGAATGAAAGCTTTCCCCTTACGATAAGAACAAGTCAAAGATGAACACTGTCTCCACTGCTATTCAACATTGTACTGGAAGTTCTAGCCAGAGAAATTGGGCAAAATAAAGAAATATCCAACTGGAAAGGAAGAAGTAAAACTTGCCCTACTTTTAGATGATGTGCTCTTATATATAGAAAATCCTGACAATTCCACAACAAATTGCTAGAGCTAATATACAAATTCAACAAAGTTTCAGGGTACAAGATCAATGTACAAAGATCAGTAGTGTTTCTATACACAAGTAATGAACAATCTGAAGAGGAAATCAAGAAAAACTTCCATTCAAAATAGCAACTAAAAGAATCAAATTTATAGGAATAAATGTAACCAAGGATGTAAAGTACTTGTACGTGGAAAATTGAAAAACATTGCTGAAAGAAATCAAAGAAGATCTAAATAAATAGAAGGGCATTCTGTGTTCTTGGATTGAAAGACTAATGTGATTTACAGATTCACACAATTCCTATCAAAATACCAATAGCCTTCTTTGCAGAAATGGAAAAGTTATTCATCATATTTACGGAAGGGCAAGGAGGCCTGTATAGCCAAAAACTCTCTTAAAAAGAAGATTTTCCAAGTGTGAGTTGGAGGACTCACACTTCCTGATATTACAACTTATTGCAAATCCACAGCAATCAAAAGAGTGTGGCACTGGCAAAATGACAGACATATAGACCAATGGAATCAACTTGAGAGTTCAGACATAAGCCCTCACGTCTATGGCCAATTAATTTCTGACAAGAATACTGGATCCACTCAATGGGAAAAGAATAGGCATTTCAACAAATGGTGCTGGGAAAACTGGAAATGCATATGCAAAAGAAAAAGGTAGGTGTACCCTTACCTTACACCATATACAAAAATTAACTCAAAACGGTTCCAAGGCCTAAATATAGGAACTAAACTATAAAACTCCTAGAGGAAAATGTAGGTAAGCATGTCCAGGACCTTGTGTTAGGCAATGGTTTCTTAGATTTTACACCAAAAACATGAGCAACAAAAGAAAAAAAAGTTAAGTTGGTACTTCATTAAAATGAAACACTTTCATGCATCAAAAAGACTTTATCATGAAAGTAAAATACAACCTACAGAATGGGAGAAAATATTTTGGAAACCACATATTGGAAACCACATATATGAATATATAAAGAACTTCTACAACTCAGCAATAAAAAGGCAACCCAATTAAAAATGGACAAATTATTTAATTAGAAATTTCTCCAAAGAAGTTAAACAAATGGTCAAGAAGCACACGAAAAGATGGTAAACATCATTAGCCATTAGGGAAATGCAAATCAAGACCACAATGATATACCATTTCACACCTTCTAGAATGGTTACTATTTAAAAAAGGGAAAATAACAAGTATTGGAAAGGATGTGAAGAAAGAGGAACAGTCATTCATTGTTGCTGGGAAGGTAAAATGGTGCAGCTGCTGTGGAAAACAGCTTGGTGGTTTCTCAGAGAGTTAAGTATAGAATTAGCTTATGAGCCACTAATCCCACTTCTAGGAATATACTCAAAGGAACTGAAGATATTTGCATGCCAATGTTCATAACAGCATTATTCAACATTGCCAAAACATGGAAGCAACTCAAGTGTCCATCAACAGATGAAACAAAATCTGGTATATACATACAGTGGAATATTATTCAGCCATAACTAAGAATGTCATTTTGATCCATGCTACATTAATACACCTTGAAGGCTTCATGTTGAGTGAAACAAGCAGCCAGACATAAAAGGACAAATACTATATGATCTTACTTATATAAAATAATTAGATTATGCAAATACACAGAGAAAGAAGCTAAAATACAGGATAATAGGGGCCCAGGTAGGGGGTATGGAATGGGTAATTAATGCTTAATTGGCACGGAGTTTCTTTTTGGGGTGATGGAAAAGTTTTGGTAATGAATGTTGGTGATGGTAGTACAACATTGTTTATAATTAACACCACTGAATTGTGTATTTGGATGTGGTGAAAAGAGGAAATTTTAGGCTGTATATATATTGCCAGAATAAAAATTTCAAGAGAACCACTTAATTGTACAAATAGTAAACCCTAATGTAAACTATGTACTATAATTAATAAAGTAATTATAATAATCTTGTTTCACCAGTTGTAACAAAGCTACCACACTAAGCAAAGTGTTAATAAGAAAAACCACATGTGTGAGGGAGATATGTGGTAATTCTGTAAGTTCTGCATGACTTTTCTGTAAACCTATAACTTCCTTAATTAAAACAAAATAATTCTAAAAAAATTGTGTATGTATGGAGACTGGAAATACCATTTTTGTTCTCTAAGTCCTCATGAAACAGTGTGCTAAAGTGATTATTTTATAGATAATACTCAATATTGCTCCCCTCATGGATTAAGTGATGCAAGTGAGAAGGAAGAGGATGAAGTATAATGAGATACTCAATGGATCCCTGCCAATATATTGCATTATTATTATTTGGGAGGTGTATACAAATGCAGGCACTTGATGGTTCCCAGGAACATAAATTTTACTTTGATTGGAGTATTCCTACACTGCATTAGTGAATCTTGCTGACAAGTATACAACACATCTGGCTCCAGAAGTTGGGTTGTGGAATTATATATTATGTTCTTAGTGAGCAAATATATTTTTTCATTAAAGAAAAACTATCTCTGCTACTATTCATTTTGTACCTCACATTGTTGTGGTGCAGTAGACATTGCTGCAATGGATGTGTGTAACTCAGACTCTCTTCATTATTTCTTCATTTCTATAGTGGGAGTGGCTATATTATTGAGTTTTGTGAGCAAGGATACTAGGATCTTATAATTATGAAGTCTCATTATTGTATCATCTTTAACATCAGCCCAGATGTGGCAGCTTTAATTCCTAAAGCCTCCCCTTTTTAATTCACTAGTTTATCTTTAATTTTTAATTTTTTTATTTTTTTTTAGTTCAGCCAGTAAAAAGAACTTATTGGGAAATGGGGGAAAGGAACAGAACTTGCTGAGAAATGGGAGAGAAGGACGGAAATATGCACCAAGATTTGATGTAGGCTCCTCTAGGCAGAGAGAGCAATTTGGCTTGTGCGGTTACCTTTATTAAACTATCAATTACTCCTCCCCTTGCTAATGCTAAGGGGAGGGTCCCCAGCTGTTATTGGTTACCCCACCAATGGTGGGGACCAATGGTGAAGACTCTTTAACCTTTTACAGAAAGCTCAGCTCCCCATCATTAACATATGCTACTTTAAATGCCAAGATATATGTAGAATTAGGGAGCTATAGTGTGTATATGATTCTAGTTAAGTATATGTTAAAACATTCAAATATTAGAATTCCACTATTATGAAGTTGCTAATCGAATTCTTTGCTGTTTGTACATGGATCTGGCGTCATATTGATGAGTCACGTTTTATATTGTCAATCAACAGACTGCCCCTAGATGGGTCTGACAAAAGATACATCTAAGGGAAGACGCTTGATTGGCAGCAGAGAAATTGCCCAGAACCAAAACAGAAACCCCACTGTTATTTGAAACTTAACTGCCAGAAACTGATTTGGTTGTCAGTGGTATCTACCCCCTAGGGCAGAGTCTCATATCTAAATTTGTATTTTAAAGAGCCAATATTGGAAAACCAGGAAACACTGAATTCAGTCTCCTAATTATGTCTTAATGCGAGTGAAGCCATGTTATGCTCTGGGGGTGGCAATATCAATTTTATTCTAGAGAAAAAAGTAAAATAGTAGCTAGTAATAGTTGAAGTACAAATATGAAAGTAGAAGAATTATTTTTATATATAAAAACTATAGCAAATATTAAATTAAAGGGACATTCTACATGAGCAAAATATACTATATACTGAGACTCTTAGAGTTCAGTGAAAACTTACAGGCCTTGAAGTGAAAAACAAAATAAAACAAAATAAAACTGTACCATTAATATTAACTTTCTAGGAGACAATTAAGCAAATTGTCAACAAATAAGATTTTAGTTCATTGGCAAGGAAGTGGTGGTCATATTTCCAATGGGAACTGTAGGTTCCATTTGTATAGATGCAAAAGATTAATTAGAGGGCCCTCCTTTAAGCTGCCTTGATTTGAATCTTTCTAGGTTTATCAACTTAACATTCTTTCCTTGCCTCAGTGAAGTTTTACAGTCACACTCAGGGGTCCATGTTTAAGGCAGGGGGTAGCCAGAGTCACAGTAGGTAGGAAAAGCTCTTGATCCATTTCTATACATTAGCCTGGGGTGAAGCATAGCTATCCTGTGAGCTACCATAGATGAAATTCAGAAGTGGAGTGATTTCCTTTAGAAAGGAGAACATAACAGGATGTTTCCCATACTGTTTTCAAACTATTCATTGGGAATGTGTTTATGAAACTATACAAGGAACATGCATGGACAATTTGGGAAACAGGGAAAAAAAGAGAGTGATACCTCTCTGGAACAACTGGTACAAACAGTTTTTTCATGTTTTGTTTTGTTTTGTTTTCACAATGCTAGGGCACAAAATACAAACATTAATGGTATAGATTATGGATTTCAATTTAAATCATTAACTAATTTTCATCGCAACTATTCTCGATAAGAGTTGTGGATACGGTGTACTTTTTCAACACTCCATTATGCTTGTCTTCCTCTTGTTGCTCTCAACTCCCTTTTCATTTTAATGCCACCTTCTTCAAACAAATATAAATTGCCTTGAAATTGATATGATTCTGCTACAATGGAAACTGAACTCCTGGCATAGAAAGAATTCCAACTCTATAGAGACCCTGCAATTAAAGATGAAAATATATGTTTAAGACACTGAGATAAGGCCAATGTTCCAGGGGTGTAGGGAACTTAAGGTGCCTTGTGTTGGGAGAGACTGTTTCTGTTACTGGCCCCGAGGATCCCTGCACATTCTTGTTGAGTGGGCCAGATTGCAAGTCTTATCCATCTCTGGAGTTAGTTGCTTGGGCAACACAGTATAGGCAATTAAAATGTCAAAATGTAACAACCATGTAACTGATCACTCCTTGGGCAAGGTGGACTGGCTTGTTTGCTCCTTGTCAAAAAGGACTGGGTTCTTGGCCCTGAGTTTCTCTCCTTTAACACAACTCCCTGCTTATGCAGGTGTCATCTGGCCAACTTTGTTGCCTTGTGGGAATTAAGTCTCAGGAACCATGATAGATATGCTGACCTTCTGGCCACTGCTTTTGCTGTGAGTAATAAAATCGTTCATCTCTGATCCAGGAATCTTGTGTCTTCTGTCAGCATCCATGAAATGCTGGCAAGCTAACTTGTTAGCTTGGAAGTAGGGTAAAATCTAGATCTTTTCTAGTTCTTGATATCTTAGAGATTCAAGGGTAAAAAGTAGAACATTTATGAAGAGGAAAGTTCTGGCCTAGATACATAAATTTTAGAATGATCTCTACATAGGTGTGAATTGAAGTTATGGGTTTAGATGTGATTGCCTAAAAAAAAAAGTATCACATCTGAACTCTGAATAACTCCAATAAATAAGGGTGTGATAGAGAAGCATGAGCCTAAACAAAGACAGAGAAAGAGAAACCAGAAAGGTAGGAGCTATAGCAGAAAAGTATTGTTTCATGGAAGTTAAGAGAAGGAAATATTTCAAGACAATAACGTGTTCAATATTGTTAAATATTTTTGAGATCAGGTAATATGAAAGTAAAAATGCCCATTCAATTTAATTTAGGAAAGAGACATAGTGATTTACTAGAAGGGAAGTAGATTGAAAAATACTTTATTAGAAAGTTGAGGAAGGAGCTAATGGACAAGAATGGCAGGATAAACAAAATGAATAGATAATCTAGAGTGTAAGTTTCTCCAGAGTCTAGGGTAAGTTGGCTGGGATGGGATTGGATAGATATCCAATGCACGGGTTGGGAGATTATCTTTATATAGATGGAGGAACCACTTTTCCATTATTAAGAGAAGGAAGGAAAGAAGGATGGGTGCAGATGTAGGACTTAATGTTTGTTAACAGAAGATAAATTTGCAGGTTTTCTCTCAGAATAAAGAGGCAAAAAAAATTCATACTGAGAATGGGTTTAGGGCCTGAGGATTTGAATCAAGTGGAGAAGTTGGCCCCCAGGCTACGACTGTGATCATCTATAGAATAAGGATTAACTGATGGGCAATTTAGACTCAACATTCTCTAATGGAAGAAGGAGAAAAATCATTAAATTTCTCTTCATTTCATATTGTTCAGATAATGTATTCTTAAAAGCCCACACACTGATTGGTCATCAATATTGATTAAAGTGTATATTTTGTGTCCTTACTTTGTGATACCTAAGTACAGTAAGTGTTTATTTTATTGTTATTATTATGATGACATTGTTTTAGTAATCATTCCTTGAACTTAAAAAGCAATAGTACATTTTTTGTTTTTTTTAAGGTGGTACCAGGAATTGAACCTGGGACCTCGTACATGGGAAGCAGGCACGCAACTACTGAGCTACATCTGCTCCCAGTATTTTGACTGTTAAAAATTTAAGAGTTGGAGTGTGTGCTTGTTTCTCATTAAATCACCTACATCTTTTGCCTTTTGAAATGGGCTAGTTAATACAATTTCAGAAACAGCTGAGCAATATTTATAGTTTTAACATGTACAATGACTAGTTTAATATTCTTGTCATATAATCATTCAATAAGTGTGGTTTTTTTGTACATTTACCATCATTTGAAAACTATGGAAAGTACTATAAGAAATACAAGAATTATTTATACACAATTCTAGAAGCTCAGGCTGAAATACATCCAACTAAACTACTCACAATTTAAAGGCATTCCTCCCCATCTACTGCCCCACCCTCATCATTTCAGCTAACTTATCTACACAATTATCTGCTTTCTGGAATGATAACATGTATATATGAGCACTTTGAAAGTGTTTCTTTGCCAAATAACTACTTTAAAAGAACAGGACAATTTCTCTCCCTGCAGTAGGCTAGATCTGCAAAGCGGAGAGGCAGAGGCACTTTGCATGTTAACCTGCATGTCAAATTTGAAGCTCTGGCTACTCTGGGTGGAAGCTCCAGCAGTCTGAACCTTCCAAGCACTCTGCGGGTAGAGTTATCAACCAGTGAGACTGCTTGCCATTCAGGCTAATAAAACAAGTAACCCAGTGAAACTCTTTGTCAGAGACAAAATAGCAAATAAATTCAACATAAATTTTTAGTGCCCTCCAAAAGTGCCCCACAGTAATTTACCATTCTAACTGATGAGTCATTCTGGTGCCACCATAAAAAACAACTAAGTAATATTGAACTTAAACTTAACTGGATGATTCCCCTTTTAAAGCTGTCTTGCAAACTGATTGAGCAATCATTTCATTTTCGATCCTGGACTTCATTTGACATTATTGTATCTCTTGTCATAGGAATATGACAAATTTTGATCTGAGGATATCCACAAAAATATGGCACACATTTCTTGGTTTAAGACTACTGGAATAATCAGACTCTATCTTCTCAGGGACAGATACTTGTGTTACAGACAAATAACAGTATGACAATGACACGGGTACTATTATGTCGCTTTCAATTGTCAGTTGAATAATTTCATCATTGAATGAGATTTTGATTAAGCAATATTCTGTTTTTAAAGGAAAAAAGTGCATAGAAATTTGATAACACAATATATTTTTAATTGATGCTACTTTTAACTCCTTTTTTGGTTTAAACCCCATTATTGCAAAATTTTAAAAAATGTGTTGTTCTAATTTTCTGCTTTAGTAAAGATAATTTTGTGAATAAATAATCCAATATCTTCCTGGCAATCTGAGGACCTTACAGTACCTGAAGGTTATATTCAGAACACCAAATTTAATTGTACTACACTACAATGAAAACATTGAAATGGCTTTGTATTAACCACAAAATATACCTGATGTTTTTGTGCTTTTGTTTTTAGCTAAAATATAAGGTCATGACACTTGCTTGTTTTCCTATCTTTCAAGAAGAGGCAGAGCATTTCCACTCCAAAAGAAATTAAAATAGATATCTACAAAAAACTTGTACATGATTGTTCATAGCAGGATTCTAATACTTAAAAAGTGGAATAACTCAGAGGTTCATCAACTGAAAAATGGATGCACGAAATGTGGCACACCCATTCAATAGTATATTAGCAACAAGAAGGAATGAAGTGCTGACACATGCTACAATATGAGTGAAGCTTGAAAACATGCTAAGTGAAAAAAAGTCATTCGCCAGAGATCATGTATTATCTGATTCCATTTTTATAAAATGTCCAGGTTAGGCAATTCCATAGATTAGTGTTTGCCTAGGGCTTGGACAGAATTGGGAGAAAAGGGGAGTGATTACAATGACTACAAAGTTTCTTTTGGGGGAGATGAAATGTTCTAAATTAGATAATGGCAAAAGTTGTATAACTCTGAATATACTAAAAACCACTGAATTGCACAATTTAAAAGGGTGAATTTTATTGTATGTATATTACACTTCAATAAAGCTTTTATTAAGTAACAGAAAAGGCAAGCCATTTTAAAAATTATTGAAGAGTCTAGTTAATATAAATCCAAGTAAATATATTTTCTTCTTTTTCTTTTTCGTTTGTTCCAGCTACAGTGGATTATAGTTCACCCCAAACGATGAATTTTTAAGACATTCTTTTGATGGGCTGCTCCTAAATTTGCTTCTGCCTCATCTTTTCCTCCTGAGTAATTCAGCTTTTCTCTAACAATAGTTTCAGTCTGTGAATCACTTTTCTAAAGTTTCTGTTACTTTCTTTTAAAAATAGTCTTCTGTTGTAAAATGGTGTAGTGATAACATTTCTGAAATTTTTATTACACAACTCATAGTTTGCTATTGTAAGTACTCTTTCTTCAGTGTTCTCTATAAATGGCATTCTTCTCATTTTTTAGACTTGAAGTATATTTTGAGGAATCTGTGTCGTTACCAATAAAAATAACCAAGTTAAAGATGTTGTATTCCAACTTTATGATTAAATGCAAATGCCTCATTAAAAATCAAACCCTTCATTTAAAATTGTTCAGTGGAATGGGATTCAAAATATTCAATCTGGTTAAATTTAACATTCTGAAAAATCTTATTCAGAAATATTCAATGAGCCTAGAGCAATGTTAGATTAATTTGCTTCTACCTCTAAATTTCTGTGCTAGTGAATTCATTTACAAATGCTGTTCTCATCGGTGGGAAAGTTCTTGTCCATCTTACCCAATCTATTCCCACCATTTTATAGAAAAATCTGGTTCAAGTTCAGTTCATACAAGATTCCTTTAAGATGAACCGAACACCATGATGTCCTTTTATATCACACCATTTAAATACTGAACGTGCAGTTCATATGTTAGATATTTGAATCTCATAATGTCACTTTTAATGGTTCTTATGTTATTTCATGTGTATATGCTTTGCCTTACAATTAGATTTCAAGTTGTCCGATGGTATGGTCTATGTGTTTTATTTGTTATATCTTTCATAGAGCACATGAATTTAAAACAGCCATTACATACATACCAGATTATATGTAAGGGGAGATGTATACAGAAATAAATTATGTTAAAATAATACATGTTTAACATAACATACTCTCCTACTTCCCTGGTCACTTCCCCAGTATTTTCTTTTTTAACTATGGCTTTCAAATAATAGTAACAAAGAAAATATTGAGGAATTGTAAAAGGAGGTAGAAGACAGAATATGTGGCTGCAAAAAAAAAAAAAAAAAGAGCTTTTCTATGCATTCATAACCTACTTTGTCAAAAACTGAAAGAGGGCCACAGAGAATCAACATTAAAGAATGAATTTCAGCTTTGGCAATACCGAAGTCATTAGAAAGTGTGATTTTTCACTCTTGTGGAAGTGATAGAAACCATGACAGAGTTCCTCAGGACAAAAAGTCAGTAGCAAATTTCTACAGGTAAACTTCAGAGGTAATGCTGAGGAGGGAAATGTGCTGTTTAAAAGGCATTCCGAACTTACATATCATTTTATTCCCTAGAAAATTGGCATAAAATAAGTGGGGTGAACAGGATTCCTGGTACCTGCAGGTCAATGTTAAGACTAAAATAAACATATTGGGATGAATCCTTCCATCCCCTACTGCTACTGTAACTACCCTGCTTTCATTCATTCAGTAGTTGACTTGTTAATTAAATATTTACTGTGTGCCAGGCACCTTCCTAGCTTTCGGGGTTACTGCAATATTTTTTACCCTTTGTTTCTCTTCAGCTTTTGATGAATTGGATCAGTATTAATTCTTGAAAGTACGGCAGCTTTCCACTTTGAAAGAAGACAGGTTTCATAGGAGGAAGTAGCTAAGATTTAGTGAAAAGGGTAACATAATTTAACAGCCTGGGAAGAAATCTGCAGCTGGATGAGCTCATGTGTATTAAGCTATATCTGGCTTTTTTTTTACCAGGAAAATTTAGGGTATAATCCTCATCACATTTCACAGTCAATGTCTTCAATTCATGTTTGCACTTTCTATTTAAAGGGCTCTTTCATCCAACTGAGTTATTTTATTTATTCTGAAACCTCATTGTACCTCTTATTTGCACATTATACTCTATTTGGATTTTGTTCGCTACTTTTCAAAACAATACCTCTTTCTTTCCTACTATGTACTGCCCACTATTTCACTTACCCTTCCGCTGTGAGCCCATGGTGTAAAATTTCTTCTAAAATCAGAACACTGAGGTCTTAAAGTAGTGCTACTCTTTTTCTTTTTGCTGTTAAATGTTTGTAATTTTTAAGATTTTTCAAATTACTTTTTAAGAAAAGTATGACATTACATACTAGGATATCTTCTTTTTCACTCTCATGGGAAACTGAGCTTTGCCATTTGTTCATCTCCTACTTGGACCTCACAAAGTGTCTTCTTTGCTCGATTGACTGTCTCCTACACATTTCCTTTACTCTACTTGGGGATTTAGAGTTGCTTCTTTCCCAGTAAGCTACTCTAGTAAATCCTCTCCAAATTTCTCTTTTATGATCCCTTCTAATTTTATTATCTTCTCCCACTCAAGCAAGATGGAGCCACAGTTACAAGTGAGAAACGACAGATGGGGATTTATTTCCTTTAACATAAATGTTAAAGAACATTTCACTGGTGACCAAAGAGTTGCTTCTATACTTTCTATTTTAAAGGACATTGGCAGGTGGAAGCACCCGAATGTCCTTCAATAGATGAGTGGATAAACAAAATATTGCATATACACATATGGAATTTTATTCAGCCATAAAAATGAACAAACTTCTGATACAAGCTACAACACAGATAAGTGAATAAGTCAGATGCAAAAAGAACAAATATTGTATGATATTGCTTACATGAAATATCTAGAAAAAGCCAAGTCATGGAAACAGATAGCAGATTACAGGTTTCCCAAGGCTGGGGTGTGAGGGTAATGGGGAGTTATTTCTTAGGGGGTATAGTGTTTCTGCTTGAGGGCATGAAAAGGTTTGAGTAATGGATGTTGGCAATGGTAGGACAATATTGTAAATATAATTAATAACACTGAAGTGCACAATTGAAATGATTCAAATGGGAAATTTTAGGTTGTATATAGATTACTAAAATAAAAAGCTTTTTCAAGGGAGGGCATTGGCATAATAAACTTGTTATGGTGAAGATATATAATATATAATAGTACATAATAGTTCTCCATACTGTTTATCTAGTTCTCCTATTTGGATTCATTACCATTTATCTTAAAGAAATGTTGCAGTCTATTTTGGAAAGAGATACTAATTAATATTCCTAGAGAGAGCAAAAAGAATTAACCAGTAATTTTAAAGTATTTTAAATATTTATTGATGTGTTGATGTGTTAAGCAAACAGACAAATATATATACATATCTATAAATAAATATATATGTGTGTATATATATACGTACATTTTAATTGAAATAGCAGGTTGCTTTCCAGTGTTTTCCTTAAGAGATTTCTAACTTGGCTCCAAACAGATATATTTCCACTTTAGTTTTAATGGCAGAACTGAAAGTTCAGTGGCTTCCAGGTCAGCATGTGTTTAGCGACCTTCTGAAGAAGAACTATATATATTTCCATACTCTGTATAACATCTCAATAGCTATGCATTTGTTTTAATACTGTGAACACTAATTAGATCCAAAGAATTTTCCATTAGTACAGTGAGTAAATTCATGCTTTACTTTGTCCCCAAAATGCCCTCTGTCATTATAAAACTGTAAGGAAACAGGAATGCATTAAAATGTTAACAGACACTCTTTGTGGATTCTAACTGCTCCCACCGAGGGGATATAAAAATGGTGTGCCAAGGAAATACTTGGGTAGCACTAGCAATTGTGTAAGTACAGTGTTTCCTGTTTACATTTCCTGGTCTGTCTCCTGATGGATTCTTTACAGTGATACATGAGGGATCTGTTAATGGTTGATAAATCACCACAGTTGGGAATTGTCTTCTGCTTCAGTCTGTCCTTAGGAAGAGGTAAGAATCATAGATGTTTTCTATTCGATTTGCCAAAGGACGCATAGTTTTAATAGGAGGCATAGTTCTAATTCCTTCCCAGATATAAAGTGGAGATGACAATCAATCAATTTAGCTAACTAAATAAATAGAAAAAGGATCTCATATCTGATGCTTAGATTAAAATACTTAGCAAGAAAGCTGGACGGAAGAAAACTGCAATTGAGTGAGCAAGGTAGTGAGAAGAGAGTCAGATGGAGCTGATGACACTGGAAATATGAAATATAAACCAGAATAAACAAGTTGGGCTTCAATCAACATAGCTACTGCCAACCTCAAGTAATTGGCATATATCATAAATAGTAGATGAGCCAATTAATGCAAGTTTTTAAGATACCTCTGTAGGCAAGTCAGTTGCCAAATTTTTCTTAGGATAGCATTATGAATAGCAATAAGGAAATCCTTGCCACAAGGTAAACTTTATTGTATCTGTTTCCTTCAGTTTAACACATTAATAATGGCTCTATTATTTTCTACTGAGTGTCTGGTCAAGAGACAACAATGTGTTGTGCAGTAAAAGCTGAGTGGAGAGAAGTCAATGCGGTCAAATTAAGAAGTGAAAAACAAAGAAACAAAAAACAAAACAAAGAATGAGGATTTCTTGGTGACTGTAAGTTAACTGGGACCAAAAATAATGTGATATTCTTTCTCCACTCCCACATTTGCACCTCTCTCCCTTGATCCTCTTCCATCCCATTCTACAAACACTTTCCCCCCCAAAACAGAAAGATCAAAGGCAGTCTGAAAGCAAACAAAACCGATTACACAAGGGCGATCTGTAGCAAGAGTAGGGTAAGCAGAGGTAGGGGAGAGCCTTCCAGTGTGTTTGTCTTTGGTGACATCAGGGGGATGAGCTTCAGAGTTTTTGACAGCACAGGCTGACAGAGCTTCTCCTCCCCTCAGTGACAAGCCTCATATTTTTATACCTGCCTCGAAGTGTGAAGTTTCATTTGTTTCAAAATATCTAAGGTTTCAAGATACCTAAAGATGTTCATTGGTTTCAAAACATCTATTGAGAGTCATCCTCTAGGTTTTGGGTAAGCAGCAAGCTCTTGTTTCTATGTAGTAAGAGTTTTTTATATTTAGTACTTCCAAGATTCTTCAAATTAAATGATTATCTGACAGACTTTCTTCTTGGCTTTTATACCATATTTTGTGTATATCTTGCCATGGCATTGCCCCCTCTGTCATTCTGTGCTCCAGAGCAGGAGCTATTCAACACTGGAGAAATGATGATCTGCAGCAGCACTGTTTTTGCAGGCATCTAACAGAAAAAGATGCTGTTAGGGTGGTGATGATGCAATACAGCCTAAATTGCTCAAAATTACAGTTACAGAATGTGGTCTGGCCAACTTTTATTTGCTTGCTCCCTATAGAGCCCAGTTACTAGTATAGAGAAAATCTCTGCTCCATGACCTAAGATGACTCTTAGCCATGATATGTCATAAGATGTGGTTGGAATAGAAAGTTTCCAAGATGTTTTCTAACTTTAATACCCC
>JAQZBX010040183.1:0-15889 GCA_029593785.1 Cabassous unicinctus | reverse complement strand
TGACAGTTATGGTAGATATAACTCAATTACACCACATGCTCACTTCCACTTTGCTGGGGAAGTCATAGATACACCTAAAGGCAACTCCCAGGACCCACCTCCCTACCCCTCCTTTTCTATTGTGTGCAGAGGTTTCAATATGTTTCCATTCTGCAGCCCAGGGGAGAGATCAGGTCTAAAGGAAAGTCCTGGCCATACCATAAATCCAGAAACCAGGAATAAGTGCCCCAGCTGCTTATCAGGGTGGGAACTCTCAGTGGTAGGACAACCCACAATACCCTATACCCCACTCTCAGGTAGCACAGATTTGTCTCTCCTCTCCCACGGGAAGTGAGGCATGCAGAGCTGCCATCTGTCAATACCGACCTGAGCAGTTGTACTCCCTGAGAGACTGGCCACAATGGGATCTCTTCCCTTGCTCTTTTGGACCCTTTGTGTTGTGTAAATAATAATGTGGTCATTTGCTGAAAGTTTCCGTTGTGTCTGAGCCTGTGTTCCCATAGGAACATATATAACAACCTTCTTAACAACCATCTCTTCCTCCCCAGTATAGTAATACCAAACTTTTAGTTATAGAAAATCATATATATTTTAATGTAAACTTGTAATATTGTTAGAGACACATGTTGTATTATGTTAGTTTATTTTCAGTTACTTGACTCATTTAACTTGCATGCTTTTTTATAAAGCTATCCTAAAATTTTCCCTAATTAACCTCCTTAGTATCATCATAATCCAATAACTGCTTGTTTCAAAATATTCAAATTTGTCCTCCCATTGAGGACAAATTTTCATGCCTAGTTATGTTTTTATTCTCCCTCCATCTGCTTTGTCTTCCAGCTTCCCCCAGAGGTGTGCTCCCTCTTAGACTACCATTCCCATCTATTTTCAAATGATCTCTACCTATCAGAGAACAGAAAGCAATGTGATATGGGTCCTAGAACATTAAAATATTAAAAGTTGGATCTCTCAACTGTGAAATGTGAGGATTTGTTCCCTAAAGAAGGTGGGTGGATAAAGGACAGAGGAATCTTATTTTCCCCATGAATCAGCTGTCACTGTAGATGTCAGTGAAGATGTTGAAGTGTTGCCTCATCGGTCTCACCAGCACCAGCATGTTGATTCAAGACAATTACTTAATTTTCCAGGAGGAACCTCTGTCCACAAGACAGTGCCATAGTCATTCTTAGCTACAGAAACATTCAACTGAAAGCTGATTTCAAAACGATCTATAAACCCTATACATTATTAATCTTGCATTAAACCAAATCATTCCTTAAAATGTAATTTCTGTTCAGTGAGTTATTTTTCCTACTTGTTAAAGCACATTATTAAATATTTTATGAGCAATTGCTGTCACTTTGTCAGAAATGTAATAACATCAGAAAATTTTACATTCATTCTTAGGAAAATAATTTGCAGTAGGTCATAGAGCAAAGCAAACTGGTTTACAGTCACTATTAATCAATTTCACAAGGACTGTTGCTGTTTTAGATAAGTGAGCAATCTTAAATATGTACACTGGACAACTAAACACACTTAAATGGATTAATTGGATTGCTCAAACTAATTTCCATTCACTGTAATAGAGATAAAAGCTAAATTTCATAAAAGCAGTTCTCAAAATAGAGCATGCATCAGAATCACCTGGGGAAACTGTTAAAACACAGACTGCTGGGTCCATCCCCTGATTCAGTATTCCCAGGTGATGCTGATTCAGTATTCCCAGGTGATGTTGGTCAAGAGATTACATTTTGAGAACAATTGTCCTAGGAAAGGTAAACACCACATGAATTATCATATGGAATTTGACTACCTTTGTCCCATGATGATTTTGTTTTGGGGGATATTATCTGTATTCCTTTGAAATATGTGTATAGGGAAGAGAAGGGGAGAATGAACCCTGAACAAATGTTTATTGACACCTACTCTGTGAAAAGCACAAGACAGGCAAGGACCATACTCTCACGGAGTTTACATACGAGCAGGGGCGAACAGTAGAAAACAGCTAAGTTTATTTTAGTTACAGTTATTTTACATGCTTTAAAGTGCTAAAATGTATGAGTAGCATGCTGGGAACATGTCTAACAGGGGAAACTTCCCAGCTTCTAGAGGCTCTCCACGTTCCTTGGCTCAGGGCCCTTCTCCATCTTCAGAGCCAGCAATGTTGCATCTCTCCATGGCTTTCTTCTGTATATCTTCCTCCAACTGATGCTTCTCTTCTGCCTCCATCTCCCACTTTTGAGAATCCTTCTGACTAGATTGGCCCCACCTGGATGATCAAGGATAACCTCCCTATTTTAAGGTCAACTGATTAACAGCCTTTATGCCACCTGCAACCTTAATTAACCTTTGCCAGGTAACCTAAGATAGCCACAGGTTCTGGGGATTCAGAGGGGGACATCTTTACAGGGGAGGGACATTATTCTGCCTATGACAGATGGGAGTCTTGCAGTGTTAAACAAAAAAAAGGAAAGAACGTACCAAGCATATGTTGTTCCACAAACAACATGTGGAGACTCAAGAAATGACAGGTGCATAACACTTAAAAAGGTGAACAAAGACCAATATAACATGATCTAGAATGTGAGAGAGTATGGGGTACAAGACGAGGGTGGTGATCAGGAGGTGGCATCTCCAGAAGGAATAATTTGCAAACACATTAAGATTATAATTTTGGCATAAGAGGTGAATAAAAATAGTCATACTAAAGCAAATATACAGACATATCCCACCCTCAATTTTAAAGTGAATATTTTGCTTTGTGATAATGATTCATGTGTTTCTGAGAATGCTTAAATGTATATTCAGGTTTCCTAGATTTCTGCCAGAAATATCAATGGAAGGAAGGTCATTGTTCTTGAAAGTTACATGATAGAGAGGTTTTAGTGAAAGAAAGACTTCTATGTTATCTTTCTTACTCAGGCAAACTACTTCATCTATTGATATGATAATCCTTAAAGGATAATTTATCATTATCAGAAAGTGTTGCATGGAAAATTTCAATGCAGAAATATTATTTTCTTTCTGGCATCTAAAATGTTCTAACAGAGACCCAAAAGGCTCATTAGTTCATAAGATAATTAGCATATTTTGCTTTTGGGAAGTCCCTAGAAAGGACCGTTGTTCTGAGTCTAAATACAATTCTCTCTGCCAGAGCAGGGCTCTTTTCAGTCTGAAAACTCCTGAAATTACTTGCAAAGGTTTCCATATAGGTAAAGATGTCCTTTTTTTTTTGGAGTGGGCTTTATTAAAAATCATGTGACTTAAAAAGCATAAGATCTACCAACCTAAAGATATCTTCTTTTTCCTTTCTCAACACCCCCTACAGGGACTGATTGAGCAAACTGATTTCCAATAGAGCCCTGTAAATGAATACAAAATCTTTAAGGTTAGTAGGGCAGAAGATTAAATATACCTAACTTCTTACTTCTTAAAAAATACCTATGGAGATTAAAAAAAAAAAAAAAAAGACAAAAGTGGCAATAGCAGTGGATGCAAAGAGATGAGAAAATCAAAGGTGAAAATTCTGGCAGTACATCTACTCATTGCATTGCTGATGGAAGTGGATTGAGCGGCACATTTTTAGATTCCCTGCCACATATTTCAGTTTGAGCCATCCTCTAAATGTTCAAGGGTCATCACTGAAACTCAAGGGCAGGTTCACAGTTGGTTCCACAGGACAGGTGCCTGGCACATAGTGGGTCCCAAAATATGTCCTTAGTGTGAGGTTTGGAAAAAATAGGCACTCGCGGCGGGGGGGGGTGGGGGGGGGCGGGACAGTGTTCCAGTCATGGGGGGACCTCTGTAAATGGGGTGCGTCTGTGAAATGGGCGCTGGTGGGGTGGGTTTGGGTTCGCATTTTAAACCTCGGGAAGGTGGGTGATGGAAGTCCTGAACACCAGTGCAGCTGGGAGCCTCTGTGGGTTTTTTCCTATTCTACTAACTTATATGCAACCTAAGACTTCCCCTTTTAACTACATTTAAATATATAATTCAGTGCTGTTTATTATGTTCACAATGTTGTGCTACCAGCACCACAGTCCATTATCAAAACTTTTCCATCACCCCAAACAGAAATTCTGTACCAAATAAGCATTTTGCACAAATGGAATAATACTCAAAATATGTCAAACATATAATTTTATGATACTGGCATAATTTATTTAATGGTTAACCTCATTTGATGTTCTTTTCCTTTTGCTATTTTTATTATGATGCAATGAACATTATAGTACTTACCTCCTTTCATACTCATTTTCTCCCTGGGAAAAATGTCAGAGGTGCTATTTCTGCCTCAAAGTATATAATCATTTAAAATTTTGATTCATACTGCCAAACTGTCATACAGGGTTTATTGATTTATACTTCCACCAACAGTTCATTTCTCTTACCAGTTAGCTTGTATATTTATACTTAAAAACTTTTTTTGCTAATTTGGTAAGCTATATATCATATAGTGTTAATTCATGTTAACATCACAGGTAGTTTGAATATCAGTAGTTTGAACATCATAGTTAAATTAATAATACCTTTTTTGAGAATTTCCTTTATTCTAATATTTATTGAAATATTTTATTAATAAAATTTTTAAAATTTCAGATGATTAATAATTATGTTTGAAGAATACGTGTCTCAGTTTACAATTTTTAAACTTGTATAATAGTTATATAGATTAAATTATTGTAACATTTAGACCCCTAAATTCATAACGGTTTAATTCACTGATTTTTGGCCCAAATGTCTTTGATCCTATGACTTCTCTATCAAATCGAGCCTTATCATCATCTGCATCCAGCTGAAGGCAGAAAGAGAGAGCATGGAGGAGGCTTACCTGCCTCTTGGAAACCTGGACCCAGATGTTAGCACGCCTCACTTTCACGCGCATTCCGTTGTCAAGAACAGGTCATATGGCCATATCGAGTGGCAAATGAGACTGGGAAATGTAGTCACTGTCTGAGCTGTCACTTCCTATCCTACAACTGTTAACTATGGAAAGGATAAACAAAATTTGGAACAGATAACCATTTCTGATGAAATATTTGTGTAATATTTTTGGCAAGCAGAAGTCTTTAACTTTCAGGAAGTTAAATCAATCGTATTTTTTCCCTTTCACATCTTTACTGAGTCACTGCGTGGGGGCATAGAGACCTTGAAAACGTGGGGCAGTTTTTTCATTGGGCTGGTGAGAGAAAAATTGGGAGTTCAGAACTTCTAGGAGAGCTAGGACTTAAAGGATCGAGAGCCCAGGAAAGAGGGAAATGCAGACAACTGAGCCCAAGCTTTGGTATATAATCTGCCCTCAATGCCTTTGCTCACTCCTAACCAGGGCAAGTATGGTAAGAGGCTCTGAGAAACCATGCAGAAAACAGCTGCTATGAGGCTAGACCTTTCAGCAGAGAACACAGGAGTTAGACGCTGTGAGTAAGCCAGAATTTTCAGTTCAGGCCAACCAAGGAGGAGGGCTCTGATTAAACACATCAGCCTTCTCGAAAGGCCTGAAGGGGCTGAGCTCCTGGAGAAAGGGCAAATCGAAAATAGCACTGTTAACTGGGTCTTTCTGCTTCCCAGAATAAACTTAAATCTACTGAAATAAATAAATAAATGGCAATTCTACTTAAAAGACACCTGTATCTTGTACTCTGACTAGAGTAATAAACTAGTTACAGGGAACCCAGAATGATTCAACCTTCCTCCCTTACTTCCTTCATCCTTTGGGTTCTCTTGGAACCCTGAAAGAATGCTGCATAACCGACTTGGAGAGGTAAGGCTGTGCTTTGTATTTTGTTTTCTTTTTCTTTCTGAGACTATGATATGCTTGTCCTGTCTCTATAGGATGTTATGAAAATGTTTTTATTTCTTTCTCTACGTTTATCTTTTGTGGGGATGGATGGGAGGAGGCCCTGGAAATTCTACAAATCAGGAATAGTTGGTGATCCATGTTTGACCTGGCTTAAGTCACACATGGGACTTTTTACAAATGAAGCATTTATGAATGCCATTTAAAAATAAACTCTAGAACACCCAATTGGTTTAGGTATTTAATATGAAAATACTGTCCTGATGCCATATTTTAATCTAACTATACAACTGGGGGCAAAAATATATTCTGCTTCTCAACTATACATGCTTAACACTAAATGTGGTAGCTTCCTTGTTTTTTTTTTATATAAAATTTTCTCCAAATACCTTCCATTTTAATGTTTTAAGAAAAGTCTAAAGAGAACAAAAGCCATAGAAATTAAAACTTTTCATCTTTATAACACACAAGGGAATAAAACTGCCGAGAGAATTTTTCCCCTGGAAAAATATTAATTTCTAGTTATATATTAATAAATATACATATTTACTAGAGCAAAATATGGTTTTAAGAAATACAATGTGAAATTCTGGAAATGGGGCATGTGGCAAAAAGAGCAAGAGACCATTATATGACTGATGTATGTCAGCTTGTTTTTAGCACATTATAATTAAATTATGTGTATGTGTGTGCAGATGCAAAGGGTCCAATTTAAAATTTAATCTCATTAGTTTCATCAGAGCAAGTTTTCTAGTCCGAGATGGTATCATCCTCCCACATCTCCAACATTCTCCCCTACAGATATTAGAGTATCCATGCATTTCAAATACAGGTTAAAATAACTGAAAATTTATATAAATATAAATATGTTATATATAGGTAGACTGAGTTCCATGGGGCATTTGGAGAGAAAATAACTACTTTTGGTCCATCCTTTTGCATTAAGGGCTTTCTTATTTTGCGGTTATTTGAAACCTTTTTCTGTAAGTATCTCCTAACTCTTGGACTCATCATAATGTACAAGAATAAATACATTTTAGCTCTGGATTCTGTCATGTTTAGATTTTTAAAGTTTAAGAATGGTTTGCTAGTTCCAGTCCATTCTTTTTGTAACAGTACCAGTTAAAAAACCTGTGAATCAGTTTCAGAGTACTTTCATTTTATCTGTAAAGACTTCAATTTTATTGGTATTTTAAATTTTCCTAAGAAGGTTTGCCTAAATCTTCGATGCTTCAGGCCCATGTGTATTTCAATGCAGAGCCCACTCTGTGCTTTTAAAGGACTGAACAAACCATAAGATGCAAAATAACATATACCAAGATGAAAAAATGCTGAGTTAGGGTGCTTTATTTTTTAATAAAAAGTTTCAAACTTTTAAAGCAACATTACAAATCCTCTACAATTCTATTAAAAATTAACAGGTATTCTAGGAAACAGAACCCAGAACTGAAAACAAAGGGAAAGAAGACAAAAGAAACAGACATAGAGATGATTTAGTTATTGGACCCATATGTTAAAATAATCATGATGAATATTTTCAAGAAAATAGGTGAAAAATCATCAGAACAAGATGGCTTTGCCAGTGAATTCATCTGAATATTTAAAGAATTAAGCCAGCATAATCTTGATTATAAAACCTGACAAGAACTTTATAAGATAGGAAAATTATGAACAATTTTCTTTCACAAATAAAGACATAAATCATTAAGCAAATATTAGCAAATCAAAGTCAAGTATATAAAAGGAATACTGTATCATGATCAATTTAAGTTTATTCTAGGAATACAGAATTGGTTTACCATTTGAAAATCAATCTATTTTACAACAATAAAAGTTGATTTTAAAACCATGGTAATCTCAATAGATTCAGAAAAAGAATATGACCAAATTCAAAATATAAAAAAAGTTTTGCAAGAACTCTACACAAAAACTATAAAACATTATTTCAAGAAATTGAGTAAAACGCAACATAATCAGAGGAATACATTATTTTTAAGAGTTGGAAGACTATTTGTTGTAAAGATATCATCGCTCCCCTAATGCACCACAATCCCAGTCAAGGCTCCAATAGGATTTTTTTCTTTTTAGTGAAACTTGATGTTTTACTTTGCTAAAGGCTCCTAGGAGCAATATACCAGAAATGGATTGGCTTTTACAATGGGAATTTATTAGGTCAAAAGCTTACAGTTCTGAGGCTGTGAAAATGTCCAAATCAAGGCGTTATCACAGATGCTGTCTCACGGAAGGTCAGCTGTTGGCGGTCCTGGACTCCTGCCATGTGGCAACACAATTGCAGGTCTGCCAGTCTCTGCCTCCAGGCTTACTTTCCCCCAAGCTCAGCAGTAGGAGATATCGCACAAGGCAGTATCCCCTTGTCTCCCTCCCTTTCCTCCAGGCCTCATTGCTTCAGCTTCTTGCTCTCCATGGGCCTTGTCTCTCAGCTTCTTGGGGGCCTCTTTCCATGCCTCTGTCTCCACTGAATCCAGCCTCTGGCCTCTGAATCTTTCTGTATCTCAGCTTTTTTTATTGTGTCTGTGGCTTTTTAGTCCTCTGCTTATAAAGGACTCCAGTAAGAGGATCAAGACCAACCCTGGATCCCACAAAATAATCAGAAGCCCTTAACCAAATGATCTAATCAAAACTGATCTAATCAAAAGGTCCCTTAACTTTCAAAAGATCCCATCTACAATGGGGTTACAGGCACAGGAATGGGTTTGCTTTAAGAACAAGATTTTTGGGGGTCCACAAAAGGCTTAAACCAGCACACATGATAAGTTCTTTCTAAAAGTTATATGGATATGCAAAAGGGGCAAGAATAGCCAAGACAGCCTTGAAAAAGAACATGGTAGGAGGACTTGTTCTACTGGATATCAAGTATAATTATAAAGCTATTATACTTAAGATAGTGTGATACTGATTGAGGATATCAGGATAGGCCAATGGAATAAGTAGAGATCTTACATAAAACCCACACATATGGAGGCACCTGATTTATGGCAAAACTACCAGTAAAAGGATTGGGGGAAAAGTCAATAATGATGGAAAACTTGGGTATCTGTTAAAAAAGCTCCTACCTCACTAGATACACAAAACTGATTACAGTTGAACTAGAGACATAAATATGAAGGGTAAAAACAGTAATTGTTTAGAGTTATAATAGAATATCTTCATGGCCTCAACAGAATATAAAAGTTCTAACTATAAAGGAAAAAACAGAATTCAACAAGTGACATCACTAAGAAGTAGAAAAGATAATACACAGAGTGGAAAGAGGTATTGCAACATATCTAATTAACATATGGAAGGAATATATAAAGACCTCACACATACAAGAAATAAAGACAGATAATCTAATAAAAACATGGTAAGAGAACTTGAACAGCTACTTCACAAAAGAGGATATCCAAATGTCTCATAAACATGAGCAAAATAAAGTCAAGAGTTTGACACCATCTCATAAAGTTTAAACAGAACTACACGATCACCCATGTATCCACTCATTAGTTTATACTCTAGGGAAATGCATGAAACTGTACCAAGTGACACAAGAATGTTCAAGGTAGAGTTATTTGTAGTAGTCTCAAACTGGAAACAACCCAAATGTTCAAAAACTAAAGAATAAATGAATAATTGTGATATAGGAATAAAAATAAAAAAATAAAATACAGCTACATACATCGATACAGCTGAATCTTGAGGAACTACTATTGAGCAAAAGAAGCCAGTCACAAAATAATACAAACTAAACTATCGTGTTTAAGAATACACAATTCCATGATAGAACTATGTTTAAAAGGGGCAAGTAAAAATGGTAATATGGAAAGGTGGTAGCAATATTCTAATTATCCAGGTATTTGCTTTATAATAATTTACTATTCTGTGTATGCAGATTATGTGCACTTTCTCTGTTTGTGTAGTAGTCTACAATAACAATGGTTTATATAAACAAATTTATCATCATACAACAAAAGAATGAGACCAACCCCCTTTACACCATTAAATCCCTATAACTTTCAATTTTGCTTGACACTGTTATTCAACTCATCTGTGTGCTTCCTGAAAGAAAGTCAGAGTTATATTCATCTATTCACAGTGGTCTCTCTAGGAGAACAATTATTTTGCAGTAAGTGATAAATTTTCCCTAATGAAAACTTAGCTAGTTTCTGCTGTGTAACAAACTGTACCAAAATTTAGTGGCTGAAGTTGACACCAAACAGTTGTCCTGATTCTGTTGTTTGGTAATTTAGTCGGCTGTGCTCAACTGATTGCTATTTTGGTCTTCAGTGGGCTGTGTATCTGTGTATTAACTCCCAGTTATCTAGGAAGCTCTGCTCCTGAAGGTTGTTATTATTAGACCAACATGTCTAATAATAGACATGTTTATTAGACAACATGTCTGGGTCACATGTCTTTCATCTATAACTTTTCCCCATGATGACTGGAAAGACCTCCAATAGAGAACGCAAGGCTCTTTCTGGATCATAAAGGAACCAGTAAAGACCAGGGCCTAGTTTTAAGGACTAGACCACAGGACTAGTCTTAGTACTGACACAATATCATTTCCATTATATTCTATTGGCCAAAGCAACTTACAAGGACAGCCCAGATTTAGCAGGTGGAGATATAAAATCCACCTCCTTTAGCAGGAGCTGCAAGGTCACATTACAGAGAGTACGGGTACAAGGAGAGAAGATTTGCAATTCACTACACTTTTTGAAGATAACTTCTCTTTTTATTTCTTTCCTTTCACATTTCTCCTCACAGCCTTCTCTATACCCTTATGCCCCTCAGCAAACCAGTACTGCTCAATACCAGTACTCCCACAATTTCATAGTGCTGGGAGAAGGAAGTTAGTTTTTGTTTTATAAAACTATGATGGTATTAAATTTTTTTGCATCAGTGTTTTCTTACTTGAAAACACATTGTGGTAACACATACAAATCAAATCATATAGATGTAGCTCATTCTATTTAATGAGTTTTTAATCATTTGCTTTATTTCTATTTTCCACTGTATATAATATTTAAACTATGTTGATTTTCAATATTTTTTAAAATGTTGTAAGTATATTTCAATAGGTGTAATTTATATGATCTCTCTATATTCCATTTTTACGTTTCATTGTCCCTCTTGAATAAATGAACATAGAACTCAACACTTCAGCTATACACTTTAAACTTTACACTCATCCAAGCTGTTCCTTCAGAACTTGGAGATTATATATTGCCTTGTGATATCTCTTTGCATTTCTCTCTTAAGTCATATTTAACTTTTACTGTATGGTCCCCTAATTTCACTAAAAGGTTTATAAAATCTTTGAGAGTAGGAACCATGGCTTATATTTCTTTATATCCCTCAGAACACTATGCTTATAGGAGACACTTAATAAATGCTTATTGGGTATGTAATGAGAGACTAGAAGTTTGAAGAAGGAATTGATTACTATAATTTGAAGTGATTAAGATAAATTTCATAGGAGAAATATAATTTAACCTGAGTCTTACAGGGCAATTATTTCTAAATTTAAGACTTCAGGAAGAAGTTCTTTTTTTAAGAGACATATACATATTAGTCATTCCTAGCTGGAGAATTTTATAACTACCAATGAGTACATTGACTACAAACATTAGGGAACAAAATCCATGCAGTTAATCCAAAAATAAATACAGCTCTTTCCCCCACAATATTGATTGTTTAAATTATGTCTTTGATTAGGTCTGGGGCATGTACTTTTTCTGTATATGATTCCTTGTGAAATGTATTATGATTAAGAACCACAGTGAATAATTTTTCTGTTGGAAATACATTTGTGGATGGTACACAGAAAAAAATGATTTTTCTAACAACATTCTATCCTTTAAGCTTTATTTCAAATGATGACTGGAAATATTTTCTTTAAATTAAGAATATATTGCATTACTTAATGATTTTTATTCAGAAATTGGAATTAAGTTATTAGGGATGGGAACTAGCTTTAGCCTCTCTCTCTGCCTTTATCTCCAGCACCATCTCAGTTCTGCATGTCATGGCTTCTCTGAGTTGGCCTCATCCTATCCTATTATAGAAAGGTTTTCTCTTTGACTTAGGAAAGATACCTGCCTTTGTCTTTACAACCTGTGAGATAAAAGGAATAGTTTGGCTGTGCCTCAGTGTCCATATGGCATCTCTTAAGGAAGGACTCTGATTGTATTTGCTTGGGTTATGTGCCTATGCTTTAGAGCAATCACTGTGCTCAAGTACAAGCATACCCTGTAGATGGGAATGGATGGATGCCTCCTACCATGGGGGAGGCATGAAATTAAAGCGAGTGCCAGAGACACTAATGTCCACTGTGCTGTTCTTGGAAATTGTGACAAGAAAAGATCATAATCATGTTTCCAGAATCAAAGGGGGAAATTACCAATTATTCTATGCCATAATTAAACAAGACTGGCATTAAATCTCAGTTATCACAGGCTGTCAAGTGAGAGGATGATAAGATCAAATTCTTGATACCAACAACATTTTTATAAATGATATTTTTATTTTTGTCATTGTCCGCTTAACCATATGTTTGATAATATTCTCTCTTTTAAATCCAAATTGTAATTGGGACTGCAATAATAATAAGGATTACTAAGAGAAGTTAGCCTTCTTTTGTTTCTTAGTAATATAAATTAAATACCAGTAGCTCATCAATCAATTTGAAGAGAGAAGCCCCATTAACACAAGACAAAGATTTGTATTTCTCAGGAGTAGAAAGAGTCAATATTGACCCTTTGAATTATTTAGACTTTTAAAAAATTCATTTAGATTTTGTAGTGTGCAACCTAATTCTCCTTTGTTCCTTAGATTGTGACATCAGAAGGGACATTCCAAAGGTCTCTGGGCATGTGACTGACTTAGAAGAGTCACTTCAGTTTCCATCCAGGGCTAGTTACTCCTGTTACATACAAAGAGATGAAAGTCACTGACTTCATAAATGGTTTCCTTTTTACTTTCGCATTGGAAGAACGCTTTTTAAAAAATATATATTACAGTATAAACTACTTGATCATATACTATTCATAGCCATTGGTGATATTAAAAATGGTGATTTGATCAGGTTATAATGCACTTTTTCTGTCTGTGAAAACCTTTAATTAATATTTTATGAAATGAGAAAGTGACCTTCACTTACTCCTTCTTTGTTCTTTCCCCTTTTTAAATGTAGATTTGAGTTTCTGATCTATATCATTTTTCTTCTGTGTGAAGAGCTGCTTCTTTATTTTTTTAAAGCCTTTTAAAAAATTTATTCCTCCCCACCTTGTTGTTTGCACTCGCTGTCTGCTCTCTGTGTCCATTTGCTGTGTGCTCTCTGTGACGGCTTGTCTTCTCCTCTCATCTTCTCTTTAGGAGGCACCGGGAACCAATCCTGGGACCTCCGATGTGGGAGAGAGGCACTCAATCGCTTCAGCCACCTCAGCTCCCTGGTTTTATTGTGTCTTTCATTGTCTCTCCTCTTTCTTTTTTTTTTTTTTTTTGGTGGCATCAGATCTCCACACAGGCCAGCTCTCCACACAGGCCAGCTCTCTGCGCTGCCCAGCTTGCTGTGTGGGCCAGCTCAACTTCACCAGGAGGCCCTGGGAAACAAACCCGGGACTTCCCATATATGGTAAATGGTAGATGGGAGCCCAGTCACTTGAGCCACATCTGCTTCCCTGAAGAGCTTCTTCTAACATTTCTTGCAAGGAAGGTCTGGTGGTGATGAATTCTCTCAGTTTTCATATATCAGAAAATGTCTTTATTCTCCTTCAATTTTGAAAAATAATTTAACTAGAATAGATTTATAGGTTGGTGGGCTTTTTCATTCCCCACTTTAAATATTTCACTCAACTCTCTTCTTTCTTGCATGGTTTCTGATGAGAAGTATACTATAATTCTTACCCTTGTTCCTCTCTATGTAAGATGTTTCTGCCCTTCTCCCCGAATCCCTCTTCTCAGATCCTCACAGATTTTCTGACTTTATGCTGTATTAATATGATATGAAATATGCTAAAATGTTAGCATTTACCCTGCTTTGTGTTGTCAGTTTGGTATCTGTCATTAAGTTTGGAAATTTCTTAACCATTATTCCTTCAAATATTTCATCTGCTCTGTTCCCTCTTTCCTTTTGGTATTCCAATTGTATATATGTTCCATCTTTTGAAATTTTCCCACAGATTTTAGATATTCTGTTATTCTTTGTCATTCTTTTTTATTTCTTTGCATTTCAGTTTGAGAAGTTACTATTGACATATCTTCAAGCCCACTGATTCTTTGCCACACTCAGTCTAGTGATGAGCCCAAAGGCATTCTTCATTTCTGTTATGGGTTTTTGATTTCTAGCAATTCCTTAAAATGTTTCCTTTAGAATTTCTATCTCTCTACTCACATTACATATCTGTTCTTGCATGTTGTCTACAATTTCCCATTAGAGATCTTAACATATTAAATCATAGTTATTTTCAATTCCCTATCTGATATTTCCAAAATTTCTGCCATATGTGTCTGGTTTTGATGATTACCTTATCTCTTCAGACTTTGTTTTTTCTTGCCTTTTTACATGCCTTGTAATATTTTTTGTTGAAAGCTGGACATATCATATTGTGTGATAGGAACTGAGGTAAATAGGCCTTTAGTATGAGAATTTGTTAATCTGGCTAGGATTTGGGCTGTGCTTAATGTTTGCTATAGCTGTATGTGCCAGAGGCTTCAAATTCCTCTACTGTCCTCTTGACTTTGGGCTTCCTTAATATATTAGTTTCCTAGAGCTGCCATAAAAAATCACAACAAATTGGAAGCTTCAACAACAACAAAAAATTTGTTCTATCACCATTCTGGAGGCTGGAAATCTGAAATCAAGTCATCAGCAGGGATATGATCCTTCTAATGGCTCTAGGGAAGTATCCTTCCTTGCTTATGCCTATATTCTAGTGCTGGCTGGCAATCCTTGGTATTCCTTAGCTTGTGGCAGCATAACTCCAATCTCTGCCTCCATCTTCACATGGCCATCTTCCCTCTGCGTCTATCTCTGGGTCTCTTCTCGTCTTATAAGGACTCCAGTAGTATTGGTTTAAGGCCCCACCCTACTCTAGTATGAACTTATCTTAAATAATTAATATCTGCAATGATCCTATTTCCAAATAAGGTCCCTGTATTAGTCAGCCAAAGGGGTGCTAATGTGAAATACCAGAAATGGGTTGGTCTTTATAAAGGGTATTTATTTGGGGTAGAAGTCCACAGATACCAGGCCATAAAGCGTTAAGTTTCTTCTCTCACCACAGTCCATTGGCATGTGTTAGAGCAAGACAGCTGCCGACGTTTGCCAGGGTTCAGGCTTCTGGGATTCCTCTCTTCCCGGGGCTGCGTTTCTCTCCGGGCTTAGCTCCTGTTTCCTCCACAAGGTCAGCTGTAGACGATCAGGCAAATGGCTCGCTTCTCTTCTCCTGGGACCTTCTTTCCAACATAAAACTGCTTCTCAAAAACTTCTTCTTCTGTCCTTTGCCTTGCCTTTTATATTCGATTCCCCCACCCACCAACGGGTGGGACTCAATGCCCTACTGACACGTGGCCCAGTCAATGCCCTAATCATAACTTAATCATGCCCAGATTAACAGATCAGTTTACAAGCATGATCCAATTATATTTTTGGAATTCATAGTTACATCAAATTCCCAGTCGGCTATAGTCCCCTTCTGAGGTACAGGAGGTTAAGTTTTCAACATATCATTTTGGGAGATACAATTCAACCCATAACACTCAATTACTTCTCCGTGGAGAGAGTTTACATCTTGCATCTCTTTATCTGTAATCTACTGTTAGTTTATTGAAAACCTTTTGGTGTGGTGGCAAAATCTGGAGGAGGGGGAATGTTCTATAACTTTATGATTAAATCTCAGTCTGTTAATGGGCCTGTGTCTCTGGGCTGTGATCTTCACAAGAATTTCTCCAATGGTATAGTTTTTTTCCCTCTCTTAGATGAATCAAGAAGGCTAGAGGTGGGCAAGATTGTGAGAAATGCCTTTCCCCCAGATGGGATAAGGCTCTGATAAGGTTGTTTTGTTTTGTTTTTTTACCTCCTAGAAACAG
>JAQZBX010040182.1:0-22764 GCA_029593785.1 Cabassous unicinctus | reverse complement strand
TTCCTTTAGGAGGCACTGGAACCGAACCTGGGGCCTCCCATGTGGGAGGCAGGTACCCAACTGCTTGAGCCACATCTGCTTCCTGCTCATTTTGATTTTTTTTTCTCATTGTCTGCTCATTGTTTGCTCATTGTCTTGCTTGTTGTATTTGCTCATTGTCTGCTTGTTGTTTGTCTTCTTTAGGAGGCACTGGGAACCGAACCCGGGACCTCCCATGTGGGAGGCAGACACCTAGCCACTTGAGCCATATCCGCTCCTGGCTGCAAACTTTTTGAGAATGAGTAAACTAAACAAAAGTAGAAGAAATAAGATAATCATTTTGCTACTTATTGAACACTTCTGTGGATGCTTTTCTGAGAATTCATATTTTTAAAAATAAATTTTGGATTTCAATGCTTCTTTTGCTTCCATTACCATTGAACCTTGTACCCTAGAAGCACCTAGCCTAAGGGATTGATAATTACACAATGTCTCCTTTAATACCTTGGTATTAGTCCAATGCTTCCCAACCCTTTAGAAAATCACATTTATAAAGGTAGAAGGGTTTTAGGGGCAGGAGAGAAGTGTTTTGAAAAAGCAGATAGCCAGTTCTCAAAAATAATATATTTTATTATGTAAAATATATCAGATATCAGTGGGGGCCACTGCCCCTTAGATATATCCCTAATTTTGTAGCCTATATATATCCAAAACTCTCTCCCATATTTCTTCAACTTCCTGGTTACCTATATTCTCAGGTCCTACTCTGCAGGTAGGCGCCTGCAGGTATGAGGATGTGCTGTCCCACCATGACTCACACTGATGTCCATCCTTTCTCCAGTTCCATGGAAGAGCCCCTCACAAATATGCTCATGAGGATAGGAGACTTTACTGAATATTTTGAAGAAAAGTGGAGGAATTTTTTAAATAGATGAAACATATCCAACCTCAGAAGAGCAGGCATCACCTTTCTTAAAATAGCCTCTTGATGTTACCAAGGAGTTTGCTGGCCTGAATAGTATAAAAATCTCTCCATCTTTCTGGTCCTCACTCTTCCTTCTCCCTTCTGGCTTCTGAGGTCCCTTATCACTCCCTTTCTTCCTTTTCAAGAGCAACAAATTCTTCTAATCTTGTATAGAGTAATTATGCACCTGAGGGTGGGCGCAGACCAAGTGTTTAATGGTTTGCTTTTCACATAAGGGGAATCCAATCCTAAGGGATGTGCTGGTGTGTGGATTTAGGAGACATCTTCTGAGCTCTTTGTGTTCCTGATAAGACCATCCATCTCCCACTTCACATTCCCTGAGGACTTAGGGAGCCCTCAGAGTTAGGTCTGCCCCTAGTAAAACCATACCCCTTCAGCTATAATGTTGCTTCTTGACCAGTATAAACTGTCCAAGAGCTATATCTTGAGATTGATACTTCACCCAGAACTGATTATACACTTCTCCTGGAAGAGTTCCAGAACTATCCCCACGTTCTTTCCACTCCTTCCCCTTGATCACCATCAGGACCCTAAGCCTTTCAAGTCATCTGTCCTCATCTGGACACATGTTCCCATATGTCTCTCTTCACTTCTTCCTCTGACCCAGTCATTTCTCCCGTCATCAATCTTAGTGGCTTTAAAATCCACATAGAGGACCCAGCAACATTCTGGCCCCTTATTTCTTCACCCTCCTCTCTCTCTGATCTTTTCCTCTTCTCACTTGACTCCCACTCAGGTATTTCTCAAACAACAATTTACGTACGAAGTATTTGGAGATCTTATTAAAGTGCAGATTCTGATTTCAGGTGATGCTAATGCTTCACTAGGAGTAATAACTTTCTAGAACTATATTATTATCAATTACTGCACTACCTTCTTTGTACTCATCTGGCACAACCCCAATGTGGATTAGACTTACTACTCCATATATTCCATGCCTGTACCCAGGCAGTGGATGTGGCTAGAAACAAACCTACTGCCATGCTGACTGACTCCCTCCCAACTTAGGGCCATCTCCAGTGGTCCCTCAGCCTTGCTCAGCAATCCTGCCACATTGGCCTACATAATTAATTCTCTCTGTCTCTCTGAGATGGATATTTCATAATAGCCTCTTTCCACAGATCTTCCCTATCCCTCTTCACTCTTAGTTGAAGACTCTGCCTCTTATTTCACCAAAACATGAGGCAATCAGAAGAGAACTACTTTGCCTTTTTTCTACCGCATCTTCCAAACTCCTACATGTTGTACTTACATTGAGTTCACTGCATTCCCTCCTGTGACAATGGATGACTTGTCCCTTTCCACCTTTGCCTTCTTAGGAACATTATTCTTCTATGATTGTATTATCCATCAGCGGATAAACATAGGAGTATATCTTTCACCTTGAAAAACCCAGCAATCTTCTTGGACCCTCAGGCCATGCCTCTTGCCACTTAGCATCCCATTTCTCTGTGCTCTTATATCACCAAACTCCTCAAAAGCACTCCTTCATCTATTCTACAATGCCGTCTGTGCCAGACAGGTGAAGAGCTTTTACAATACCCTGAGGCCCCAGGAGTTTGGGCTCTGCAGCACATAGCTAGGAGGAGTTGACTTTTTGAGCAATTCACCCATAACAATATTTCTTTTATGTTCTTCCTTAAGTCCTTCAAATGCAAGGCCTTTAAAGAGAATTTTCCCTTTAAGAGGCCAGATAATTTATAAGGTGATTTCTTTTAAACATTTTTTTTTCCGGAGTAACTTCTAATTCAAGAGATTGGAGAATACTATTACTTAATGATTAAATAAAATCATGTCTTCTTTGCTTCAGTTTGGGCATATTAAATCAAGAAGTAGAGCAGGAAGCTCTGCTGTATTATTTCTGATAAGGACATTGTACTGTATATTTAATTTGGCACAAGCTGAGACTCAGACAGGCAGTAAATTTCAAGTTTGAAGAGATACAGCACTTTGGTATCATTCCTTAAGAAATGTCAAAATGCTGTTAAATCATGGCAGATTAGGTAACCTTGGGAATCTTTTTTTAAAAAACTCATCTTAAGGATTTTCTAAAAGTCAAATCTAAACAATATATATCTTTTCTTGTGTGACTATTTTTTTTTTTTTACCACAGTCATATACTAAGGCATTCACTAAAGTTTGAAAGTACAATTCTATTAAAACATGTAAAACAGGTTGGCGATTGTGTATCATTTAATTTAATTGAAACATTGGTAATAACAGTAATAATCACGCTGCTATCATTGGACACATACTATTAACACACACACACACATATCATTGTCAAATCCCTCACCTTGACAATGGCTCTGAGTTCATATTTTTACCTTTGCTTTATAATGATGAAAGTGAGTCTAGAGTGATTGAGCAACTATCCTATGGCCATAGCTAGAAAATCAAATAGCCAGGATTGAAACTCAGGTTTTAAGATTTCAAAACTTGTTTCCTTTCACCCTCTATCCAAACTTCTTTTGGTGCTTGATACGTTGTGGATGCGTGTCTTTGGTTTCTTTGGCAGATGGTAGAATTCTTCTAATCTTTTACCATCACTTCTCTGACAAAGGATCTATTATTATTCTAGAAGATATCAAACATACTAAGTGACCTTGCTGCAGAAGTATCTTTGAATTCTGAGCTATGGGGCAACTGTAGGATTCCTTCCACCATGGTTTCAATTCAGTTCTTTCAAATGACTCTCAATAAGTTGATTAAGCAACAATTTCTTGAGCCTCCTCATGCAGAGGACACTGTGCTAGATCCTGAAGGCTTCCAGATGGGGACGCCCTTGATTGCAAGGAGCTCAGAGGCAATTGAGAAGGCACCGTGGGGAGAGCCCAAACAGACCTGGGCTCGTAACTTGGCTTTGCCACTTTCTACTTGTGAGATCATGGATGAGTCTTTTAATATCCCCAAGTGTTGCCTTTTTCTGACACAGAAAGGAGATAATGATCTTTGTTTCACAAGTTGAAGGAATTAAATGAGATAGAGTATGCTCAGTGCTCTGTGCAGTACCTAACTCTAGTAAGCACTCAATTGATAGTGGTTCCTATTATTATTGTTGCAGTTGAACTAATAATTATAACTTTGTAAATAACAATAATAGTTACAAATCTCTATGAAAACTATCCCTAGAGATAGTTTATGGATAAGACAGTTTGGTAAGATGGTAGTTATGGTAAGATAGTTTATACTTAGGGGCAGAGTAAATAAAGATACATAGCTGAATTCCTTTCTTACCTTTAATGGAATTTCTACTTTAGATTTTTTTTTTATTAAGGTGAAAAAAGAGTGCAACATGCTATAAAAAAAATCAATTTCCAAAAATTGTAGTATTGAAGCATTGTCAAATATAGTATTATTGAAGGAAATATACTTTGAGAAGAATCATACTTAGCAACACAACTCAATTATCAAAGGTAATAAGGACTCCAGTTTGCTGAACTCTCTAGTTCATTGAGATTTAGTACAAATTCATATTTAACAAAGTGAAACATGGTAAAAATGATTTTCAGAAGTATTCTCTAAAAAGTCCACAAGATGGAAAACTTTCTCTATGAAAGTACACATACTTGCCCTTTTGTTAGCCAAAAGTTGTGGTGATTTCCCCCTCAGTTTTAAAAAATAAGAAAAATAAAGAATATTTTGAAAACCTGTTTTCATAAACATGATTTTAATAAACTTTGATAATATTTACCCATTAAAAAATCCAGAAAAAAACCCCATAAGACTGTACAACACAAGCAGTGAAACTTAAAGTAAACCATGGACTATAGTTAATCATATAGTTATAAAAATGTTCTTTCATCAGTTGCAACAAATGTACCACACAATGCAAGGAGTTAATAATAGAGTGGTATTTGGGAACTCTGTATTTTATGCATGATTTTTCTGTAAATCTACAACTTCTCTAATAAAAGCAAAGCAAAACAAAACCAAGATATTCAGAGATTTGTTGGGCTAAAAAAGAGAGGTGATAGTAAATACATTAGATTCCATCTTAGAGGTTTTCTGAAAAATTTTGGATTACTTAGCGCTGAAAAGTTAGCCTACTCAAAAGTTGATTTTTTTTTTTTAGTAAATTAACACAGAAATTGTCTGAGTTTCCCACCTACCACCCTTTGCACTAAAGGTTTTGGTTAGGTAGCATTTGAACATTTGCTTTACATTTTGCCTGTGCCTTGATCTTTATGAATTTGGGCTTAAAAACACACAAACACACACACACATAAAACAAGAGAAAACAAAATCTTTTGTCTGAAGAGCCTGGTTTCTTTGGAACCAACAGGCCAGGAATTTGCAATAATCTAAGAATAAAGGTCATTGGGCAGTACAAGAGGCAGATGCAATTAGGGTAGAGGTACCAGCCACTGGCACATAGTTGCCACTCTCTGGGATGCTCATTAGAAAGGATTCTGCTTTTTTTTTTTTTTATTGTTTTATTTTATTTTGTTTTACTTTATTTTTTTAAAAAAGATATTTAGATTACATAAATTTTACATTAAAAAATGTAGGGGATTCCCCATATGCCCCATTCCCTACCCCTCCCACACTTTCCCACATTAACAACATCCTTCATTAGTGTAGTATATTTTTACAATTGATGAACACATGTTAGAGCATTGCCACTAAGTATATATAATTTACATTATAGTTTAAACTCTCTCCTGCACATTTTTGTAAGTTATAAGATATGTAATGGCCTTTATCCGTCACTGCAACATCATTCAGGACAATTCCAATGTCCCGAAAATGCTACCATATTACTCCTATTTTTCCCCTCGCCCTCCCTTCAGAACCTCTGGCAGCCACTGCCTCCACATCAATGATAAAAGTTCTTCCATTGCCAGAACAATAAGTCTATAGTAGAATAACAGTAAGTCTACTCTAGTCTATCGTTCATTCCCCAATCCTGAGGATTCTGGGAAGGTGATGCCCACTCTGCATCTAATTGAGATGGGGCTTAGATCCCATACGGTAGATGGATGGTACTATCCTGCTTGCAGTTGTAGACTCCCTCTGTTCCTTGGGATGGTCGTTGTCCATCATCATTTCCTTGTTAGTTGTCCTGGGTGAGTCCAATGAACTGGAGAGTAGGTGTTGCAACTCTGCTGAAATTCAGGGCCTGACGGTCACATGGAAAGCCCAAAGATTTAAGTCTCTTGGACATAAACCTATCAACTCTAGTACTAACTATAGGTTCAAATATAAGGGGCAGAAAAGCCATGTGTAGGGAAACCACAACTGAGTTCAACTCTGCCACACTGGAGAGCATAAATTCCAAAGTAAGACCTACTGGCAGGGTGCCAAACTCCTGAGCTGTCAGCCCTGCCTATAGTGTCTAGATGTCTCCAGAGCCCTCAGGAGCCCCACTATTTGAGGCAATATTTACTGTGGCAGTCAATGGGATCCTACTGAGACAAGGATAAGATAACCTCTAGAATGACCTCCCAACTCACTTTGAAGTCTCTTAGCCATATAAACTAATTTGTCTTTATCTTTTCCCCCTTTTGGTGAAGGTCTTTTTCCACTTGCATTGCTAGGTGGTGCTTTGTAATAATCCCTTGGTGCCAGGGAAGTTCATCCCCAGAAGTCATGTCCCACACCGGGAGGAAGGTAATGCATTTATATGCTGAGTTTGGCTTAGAGAGAGGCCACATTTGAGCAACAAGAAGACTTTCAGGAGGTAACTCTTAGACACCTTATAATACTAGGCTAAGTTTCAATTTGAAAAGAAAAGGTTCATCAGTACAATCATTAATATCAAGGGACTGTTGCAATGGTCCATCCTCCTTCCCTAGTCACTGCCCCTATACTTGGGGAATTCTTGCTGTCCCATTACAGAATGCGGCAGAACTCCCCAGGATGAGAATTGGATATTCTTTTGGTTATTGTGTAGATCTTCACCCACTGTGACAATGCCCCATGAACACTTGAACTCTTTCATATGCCTTATAGATATATCCCAGGTGAACCTCCTCCCATGCATTCCCCATCACTGACACCCCACACCAGTGATCCTCCCGTGCCACAGTTGTAACCCTTCTGTGATCTAAAACATCTTAAAAAATGAAGCCAACAAAATGACTGAATAAAATTAAGAAAATGAAATAATGATAGTTTTAAAAAATGACAAATAAAATACAAAAAATTAAAAAGGATTTGAAATAATAAAAAACAATAAAAAAATAAAGTAAAAAAATAAATTTTGGCATTTTTTCTTTCATCACTGTAAGATCTAGGGGCGGGAGTCTCTTGAGAGCATAGGCAGTTCTTAGTAGAGGAAGACAAGCCAGTATGTCAAACCCTCAATGTTGTTGCAAATAACTATGAACCTTGTTCTTCAAGGAGTGAAGCTTGGTGGTTGACGAGGGTCTGGAGCGGGGGGCACGGAGGAGTAGAATAGATTGAACATGGGGCATTTTTGGAAGCATTGGAATTGTTCTACATGATCTTGCAATGATGGATACAGGCCATGTTAAATTTCGTCAAAATTTATAAAAGTGTATGGTCCAAAATGTAAACTATAATGTAAATCATTGACCATGGTTAGTAGCAATCCTTCAATATTTGAACATAAATTGTAACAAATGTACCACCCACATGTAAAATGTTATTAATAGGGGAAAGGGGGAAAGGGGGAGGATGTTAAGTATATGGGAATCCCCTATATGGGAATCTCCTGTACGCTGTACGTGGTTTTTCTGTAACCTAAAGCTCCTTTGAAAATAAAATGAAAAAAAAAAAAAAAAAGACACTGGGGGAATAAATCGAAGGATTCTGCTTTTTAAGTCTTATTGTTATTATTATTTTGGAGGTACTTGGTATTGAACCTGGGACCTCATACATGTGAAGCACACACTCAACCACTGAGCTATACCTGCTCCATGGATTCTGCTTTTTAAAATTTAAAACAAAATTCCTAATTTTAAATGAAATTAGAATGTATATTGTACAAAGAATAAATGTACTTATAGCTGTTTAAAACCTTGAGGTTTTTAAAAATCAGAATTGTCCAATATTGACAAATTTGGTCTTTTTAGTGCATTTCACTAGTAGGTGAAATAGAAGGAGGGACAAGGAAAAGCAATGTGTCTTAAGGAATAAATCTACAATTCCTTTAGGGTTTTATCAGCTTCTCTTTTATCTCTCATATTGCAGAATTGATGGGATTGCATGTTTTCTATGCCTATCAAATTTGGCTACAATTATCCCAAAGAATCAGATGCCATTTTGAATATTCAGTTAAATAAGACTAAATCATTACTCGTATTTATATATTCATCATCTTCATTATAATCATCAGAGATAAAATATATTGAATGCTTACTATATGCCATTTAAGTAATGCACATAAATCAATTCAATCCTCAGAATATTCCCCGTGCAATAGGTGTTGCTATTATCCCTACTTTACAGATGAGGAAACTGAAGCTAGAGAAATAAGGTAACTTGCCCAAGGTCACATGTAAGTGGTGAAACTGGGATTCTAACGCAGGCAGGGGGACTCAAGCCTAGGATGCTGTATAGGTAGATGATACAATGCTACTTAATTACACAAGCATGTTAAATTTTTTTTTTCTTCATCCCATTTTAAAGGAAGAATTATGTGACATTTTCCTCTATATAATTTCCCCTTTAGGACTGCCAAGAGCAATTGACGAGCTATAAACAATTCTGTTGTTTACTCATCACAAGGATCCTTAATTATGACTTAAAAGCAAATTTCCTTCAGGAAATCAGGGTGTACATCTTTTGAACAAATCTTTTGATTGCATATGCTAAAATTGTATTAGAATCATAATTAACTCAAGTTATAGTGAAACAGCTATCTCAAGCCCCATCTATTTAATGAGAACAATACTATCCTTCAGCAATGCAGGAGCTGGGATGTTTTTCCCTATCGTGAGACTCAGGGTCTCTGGTTTTCAAACTGTATTTCTGTGATGTTTTACTGAGGGAGGGGTGGCAGGGGGTAGGAAGGAGTATTTTGGGGGCATGATGAAGAGTACTCAGGAACAGGGGTTTGGAGACAGCTTGGGGTGAAACCAAGGAGGCCTATCTCCCAGTATTCCAACCCCATTACAACCAGAACAGCTCCATGTTTTTTTTTTTTTTTAATTAAAGAGATTCTACTACTTAAAAATAATTTGAGGAAAACTGTCCTAGATCAATCAACTATTCTTGAAGGACTCTACCGTACTAGAAAGCAGGTTTTGTGCATGTGTGTGTGTGTGTGTGCACACTTTGAAAAAAATGGACTGATTTTCTTCAGTGTTGATAGCTCTTAGAACTGTGGACCAAAGAAAGGGGTCTCATCCAGCTGCAATGGAGGCCTCTTGCAGGAGGAGTTTGTGTGGGGCCCTGCAGAACACCTCTGTGGAGGATCCCTCATGGTACTTCATAGCTAAGAGTCTAGCCTGGGGCTCCCTGAGGAGGTCAAGACTCTTTGACTTGGCTAAATTACCTAGGGCTGGATTCTTGAAACAGTTGGATTTGGATGTAGTTACACATCCTGTTCTGTTCTTAGGGGTGTCCAGGGCAAATCTTGTTGAAATTCTGAGTAGGTGTGCTTAGCACTTATATAATACCCCGATGGCTCCCTGCTCAGGTGCAGATTACTTGTGGGAACAAGAACTGTGTTCTGCTATGGCACAAATTACTATTGTAATATGATTCAATATTGGGCAAATAATAATGAAAGAAAACTTGTACGATGTGAAGTGCTGAAGTGAACCTGTATTTGGAGACTTGAATATAACATGTCCATTTTATAAATATGGCTGTGAAGTATGTTCCTTTCCTTCTTAGATTTGATTCTGGCGTTTAGAAAAAGGAGCACTGGTGCAGGGATGGTTAGGCATGAGACTAAGTGTGCTGAGCGGGGTTAGCGAAGTTAGGAACTTAAGAAATTTTTTTTTCTGTAAATCACATTAATAATTCATTTAACCTCATTTTAACCTGGAAATTGTTTTATAGTAGCCCTCCCCTCTTTTCTTGCCTGAGGTTAAAAGCAGGTACAGAATGTTCTGGATCCTGTCCTGTCACTCAAAGTTGCCTTCTGTGGAATAACAGCATCTTCCTCACCTGGGAACTTGTTAGAAATGTAGATTCAATTCTATTCTATGGAACCCGAATCTGCATTTTAATAAGGCTCCCGGGTGATTCGTTTGCACATTAGATTTTTTTTTTTTTTTTTTTTTTTACTAGAGTAGTTGTAGGTCCACCCCCTTCCCCACTAGTTTGCATTAGTGTGGTAACTTTGTTACAACTGATAAAATAATATTATTATAATTCTACTATTACCTATAGCTCATAGTTTACCTTAGGGTTCACACTTGGTGTTGTATAGTTTTATGGTTTTAAAAAGTTTTATTCTAATAACATATATAACCTAAAATTTCCCATTTTAAGCTCTGTTTTAGAACATGTAAAATCCTTTTTTTGTCATTGTACTATGGATCCACTAGATGTCAGTCTTGTAACCTGGTAATGGGATGGCATTTTTCAATGGGGACCTGGAAGAACCTGTGAATAGGATCACATTATTAGGCGATTTCCACCCCAGTCTTAGAGCTACTGATACACACGTTGGTTATTTAAAGTAAAACCACCTTTCTCTATGACTCCAAGTCCTGGAGAGAGATTCCTGGGAAAGATTTTCAATTTGTTGAATCAGCACTCCTACTTTGCCTCTCTTCCCTCTTCTTCAAGCCCCTGCTGCATGGTTAGTCTGTCATTATATAACCTTAACACAGAATCCATTGCAGAAGCTCTGTCTGGCTTGCTGAGGGAATATCCTCCTGGGCTGCTCAGCACAGCAACACAGAAAAGGAGCACGGGTTTGATCTCTGTAGAAAATTATTGGGAACAGAAAGGAAACAAGGCTGTATCCTGACATTAGCATCAGCCTCTATGTGATTGTTGGAGGGAAGTTGGACCTTTTTGAATTCTTGGGGTGTCTCAAGGGTGATTTTATAAAGAAGATGGAGCCTACTTCTGCTTAGAAAGAAATTTCCCAAGTGTGTTCTGGTGGGGAGTTAGTTTTGCCATGAAGATAAATATAAGGACATTTACTGAAGTAACATCCAGAGGGAGTTGATACACTTTCAGAGATGTATGAGACCCCTAGGAAAGGGCCTGCTGACAGCTAGTTAGGTCTGCATGTTTGGAAAGAGGGTTGAAAAGGTTAAGGACTATGGTTTAGAAGATCCTATTTTTTGCTGGATGCCCAGCTTGAAGATAGTTAAGTTCTTGAAATAAATCAACTCTTTGCCAAACTCTCCTCCCTCCTTCTTGAGTCTGATGTGGTTTTTCATCTGTTTCAGTTAACGAGGGTAGAAAACAAGTCATAAAGTGCAGTTGTGTGTTTTGTGAGTGTGTGTATTTCTTATCCTGGGGGAAGGGAAAGGGCATTTATTCTATAATATTATTAAATGAATGGAAAATATTTAATTTGATTTGTTTTAGCCAAGTAAATATTCATATTGATGTTGAAAACAATATAGCTTTAGATTAAATGTCATTTTATTTTGTTTGAAATAAGTAAGGTGACCATATGACCATAGCACTTACTTTTAAGCTTTGAGTTCTTTTTCTATTTTTTTTTTTTCACTAGAGCAGTTGTAGGTTTACAGAAAATTTATTATGATGTGACTCCTGATAACCAGGAGCAGAATTATACTTTGAAGTTAATTTTAACTTCAAAGAGTTTTATTGAAAATGAACTTCATTTCTTAAAGCAGTGTCTAAATTATGGAAAGCAAACCTAGAATGCTCATTCCCATTCTTAGCCATGGTCTAAATTTCCTGTCTGCAGCTATAGGATCTTATCCCACCATCCCCTTTGCTGTTGAATTTCCTTCCCTTCTTTCCTTGAACTTGTTGCTTCTGAGATTCTAGATGCTGCCAGAGACAGCAGCATACATATTGGCGAAGAACATGGGCTTTGAAGTCAGCCAGATCTTGGGAAAAATTGCTCCATCTCACTGAGCCCCAGTTTATTTGTCAAATGGGGACAATCCTACCTGCCTCAGGGATTGTGGTGATGATTCAGGGAGACACTGCACATCAGGCACAGTGTGGCACATAGTGTGTGTTCAGTGTATGGTTGCTGTTACCACTCTTTCTGTACCCATCCTGGAGACCCCAGACCTATTGCTGTTAGTTTGTTAAAACCCAATCCACCAACTGTGGCAGGAGCCTTTGTTCCTATAGTCTTTCTCTGCCAGAGGGGAGCTCCAAGTCATGGAGGAGTCCTCCTTTTCCTCAGCCTGGCAAATACCTACACGCTGTGGACGTGGGTCAATGAGGAGAGGGTGGATAGGATAGTAGAAGTGGAGAGAGGATGTCGGTTGGAGAACTGCAACAGGGAGAGAAGTTCTTCTTACAACCTACATAGGAATTCTCAATGAAAATTTCCCTCGGTGTTAGAAGTGGTGATGGAGGGCAACACAATTGTTAGCACTGTTAGTATCTGTCAGTGCCTCCATATCACAGGCCGGCTCATGATCTTAATCACCAATTTAAACAGGGTTTCTAAAGAGAAATAAAATCTGAAATACAAACTGCCAAATCACAGAAATTGCCCGTACTTTATTTTCTTTATTGCCATGGCATGATCTTTTTGGTTCAGAGAGGAACTCTAGGCTTTTAATAGCTGTAATTCATACTTTGGGGGTTACTGTAACTTTACCTGGTTAGCAGCAGCATCAGAAAGCGACTGCCAGGAAATCTGAAGGAATCTTTTATCCCGAGAATATCTAGTAGGTATCTTTACAGTTCCATCATAAATAGCCCTATGGTTTCATTTGAAAATAATCCTGTTGATGAAGAATGATGGAAATTTTCACATAACAGCAAACAAACAACAGTGTGTTGCCTCAAAATCCAAGAGGGTGTAAAATATTAAAGATTTATAAGTGCCATTTATCTTTAAAATAAACTCATTTTTCTTACTAGATATTTGGAATTTGCACTCGATTTTTTTTGTTTGTTTTGTTTTTACATAGTTAATTTTAATATATACCTTTTGGTAATTGTTTAAGAAACATTTTCAAGAAACCTTAAAAAGCATTCGGACTGTTATTATTTTCTCTACTATGTCATTCTTGTTTCCATTGCAAGGAGTCAAATCAGTAAGTTCAGCCCTAGTTCAAAGGAGCTGGGGGGTAGGGAATCAAACTTATAATGGTCTTACTGTGTAGATTGCAAAAGAATCTGAGGTTTGTTCAGCAAATATAATGGTGCATTGAGGTGTTGTGTTTATGTGGGGGGCCAGAAAATGAGCTCTGTGTGTAGTGAATCTGTTAAGTGGCAGTTGAGGGTTTAACCTAAAAATTGGGAGAAAGTTGATAAGTGCAGAGGAAGCATGAGACTCAAAATGATAGAGACCCTGCTAGGGTGATGGTGGTGGGGTGCAGAAGGAGGAGTGCTAGGAGAAGAGGATTCTGAGTATGTTGGGAGGAGATGGGGATGGGCAAAACAGACAATCAACAATTTTGTAGAAAAGCAAAACCCCAGATGTTTAAATGCATATTGCATTTCCAAACACTAGAAGCATAAAGAAAAATGAGTGGTTAGAATGATTAGTAGCAAGAAAGGATCCAGGTACTCTTTTCCTTTCAGAAGCTTGGTAAAAAGGAGAAACTGGTGGTAACATGATAAATGGTACTTAGAAAATCTATAGGAATATTAAGAACAGATGAACTCATGGATGATAACATTTTATAACATTAATAAAGTCAGAATAAGCATAATAAAAACAGTTGGCAAAAATTTACAAAAGAATTCTGTACAAATATAAATTCTCTGGGGTGGGGGCAAAAAAGTCCTACTTAATAATAAGAATATATTTACTGACACTATAGACCAGTGACTCTTAATCCTTTTTTTCCCTTTTTTGGCTCACAGATCTCTTTGAGAAATTGATGGAGGTTATGGAATCTTTTCTAAGGAAATCATATACACACACACACATGCATGATTTTGCCTATGGTTTCATCTCAGATCTCCTGAATCCATCCCTGGATCCTAAGTTAAGAACCCCTGCCAAAGACCAACTGAATAGGGTAAAGATTTTTGAAATTATATTGAGAACACTGGGAAATTAGGCCAAGTAGTACTTATGAGGGAAATGGCACCCAGAGATTGAAAGAAGAGTTCACACAAATGCCTGCATCACAGGACAAGAAACTTTAGAATTAAGGAAGAAATGAATTATGTCAAACTTGGTTCTGAGACTAGAAAGGGACTGGTGCAGGAAATGATCTGGAACTATTGTAATGGCACTCACAGCTGAATTACATTCAACCTTCTGAAGGGGAGGGAAAGCCATGCAAAAACAACAGCAGCAACAACAACAAAAAACCCAAATCTAAATCCCATCACATTATTAGTTTTAGAGAATGGAACTATGATCAAATCAATGTGTGCTCTAAGTTACAACTGAAAGTAACAGATAAAAAAGTCAGTAGCTGGTAGGAAACCTGGAAATGCTTTAAATACATTAATGGAAGGATGGGATTTATGTCACATATCAAAGATGAGGAGCTTGTATAAAAACTTTTGCATCCATCTCAAAAAGTAAAAGAAGCAAGAGTGAGGGGGTGGGGTGGGTAGGCAAAAGATTGCTGAACTGAGACCAGGGATAGCCTCAAAGTGTGACAGATCAGGTGTAAGTAAGAAGCCAGTCGGGCTATAAAGGAAGTCAAGAAACAGCATAAAAGGACTGCAATCCAGGAACAAAAGCTTTTTTAATACATGAAAGACAAAAGGTCAACTGGAGAATCCGTGGGACTGCTTGATGATCAGGGTGCAAAAGATGTGTTCATAGGGGAAAAAAAGAGATCTAGAGACTCAATGAATTCTTTGCTTTGGTCTTTGTTGAAACATAGAAATTCCCACTGTCATAATGTCTTTTGAAGCAAAGAGGGGAGAGATGCAGTATTAGATCAAACAGAGGTAAGGGAACAGGATGTTCCACCTTACTGGCATGTGGATATAAGTAAACTGCTGAAACTTTATGGCATCTGTTACAAGGGTCTGAAGAAACTCAACGGAATGAATTGACCAAGATGGGAAATAAATTATTGTATTCAATATTCACCTTGACAGAGGACTAGTGAATTCTATTGTTTTTCCATTCTAAGGAAACCTTCTGAGGATACCCCACAGTCTATTGACTGGTGAATCTTATTCATATGGGTTGACTCCAAAAGTTGTAGGATCATTGACCACTTAGTATAATGGCTGGGAAAAGTATCCTGTTTTCTACACTATGCTTGCATTGTTTGAAGGAGCAAAAAAGCAATAGGAAAAAACAACAAAAGTAATGTACTTGGACTTTCAAGGAGTCTGTTACAAAGCTTCACAACAAAGGTTATTCCACTTGTGTTACCATGGTATTAGAAGGAACATTTTGTCACATGTAGGTATTAATAGAGGAAGCAAAAAGTAGGATGTGTGAGCCTGCTGTTGATGGAGACATGTAAACAGTGAGGCCCCTCCAGGGATTTCTGCTGGGTCTCTTTATTAAACATGTTTATAGATAATCTAGAAGAGCAAGAACACAATGAAATTTCTAAGGGTACAGGACTAAGCTCTTTTGGCTAGTGAAATTACAAATCAACAAGAATGAGCTTTTGAAATATCTTGTAAATATACAAGAAAGTGGCAGGGAGGTTCTACTACTGTGAGCAGTGCTACTTGTTTAAGGAAAAATAAGCCAGAATAAATTTGTAAATTTGTGGGCTCTGTATTATCTAGAAACCTGGTTTCATTTAGGAACCAGGCAAGGAATTTGGAATCATTGTAGATTCATCCCCCTGAATAGGCCAGTAGAATGTTGAAAGGTTCTGGAAACAAAGGTACACTTGAAGCAAAACTATTGTTCCTGTGCTTTTTTTTTTGGTTTTGACTGTCTTATCACTGAAAGGGGAAGAATGGGGTATAAGAAAGACCTGTTTTCAAATCCTGACTTGGTTCTCAAAGAGTTATTATGAAGATTGTATTAGCCAGGGTTCTCCAGAGAATCAGAACCAATAGGATACGCACACACACACACACACACACACACACACACACACACACACAGATTTATTATAGGAATTGGCTCATGCAACTGTGGGGGTTGGTAAATCCAAATTTTGTAGGGCAGGCAACAAACTGACAACTCCAGAGAAGATGAAGCTGAATTCCCCAGGAGAGCCTGGATGGCTAAAGTAGAGGCAGAAATTCTCTGACTTCTGAAATCCTCAGTTCTGGCTTTTAAAGCCTCTAACTGATGCCCCACATTTCTGAGGGGCAATCTCCTTTGTTGATTGTAGATGTGATCAGCTGTTGATGCAATCAAATGATTATCCATGCAAATCCATCTACAAATTACCCTCACAGTAACAATCAGGCCAGTGTTTGCTTGACCAAACAACTGGGCACCATAATCTAGCCAAGCTGATACATGAACTTAACCTTCATCATAACCTAGCCAAGATGATACATGAACTTAACCTTCACAAAGATCACATGTGAAAGTGCCTGGTACCCTGACTCGTGGCCAGCATTGACTGCAACCTCAGAGGAGATGTAATGAAATTTAACAGATTTGTGGTTACAGTGAACATGGACAGTTTTACTTGATACTAGAGTGCAAGAAATAAGGAAAATTGATTTAAGAAGGAAAATTAGAGCACATGGAAGAACTACTTGTGCTTTACTATTTACCATAAACGCCTTGGTTAGAAGAAATTATTCAATCTCTCACCTGGTACAGGAAATCCCTGAGAAAGTCCATGCCGAAGATCCTACTTCAGCTCCAATTCAGTTCAAAGGAACTCACTTCCCTCAAGGGAGACGACTTAATTTTTGAGCAGCTCTAATTGTCACTAAGAACTTCATACTTGGTTGAAAATTGCCTTTCTGCAATTCATAGAACAACAGAATAACAGAGAATAAAGGAGAACTGAGAGATCACTCAGACAAAACTTCTTACTTTATGAAATAGGACAATGGGGAATTTATAGGTGAAATAAAACTGTGGGAAAGAAAATGAGATATAAATCACTAATTTGCGCACTCTGTGTTTTTTTTTTTTAACAGAGCAATCAATAATAAAGTTTCTTCCATATATAAGCACACACCTATTTAGTTCACAGTTACTAGATGTTGATTAAATCAGAGTGTTGGGCTCTGTGGAAAGTGTGTAGAGTACTTGGCATCCCATTTTCTAGAATCTTTTATAAGACATCTGGGATACCTGTTATCTATATTGACACTTTCTAACCCTGGCATATGAGCAGTTTATAGAAGATCCTGATATCTTAACAGTTGGTCTCCCTCAGCCTGGAATATCTTGCTGCTTTAAGGAAATGTCCTTTCTATGTGAAGCAATGACTGTTGGCAAACAATGTTGCTTAAACTTTTTTTTAAAGCTAGATGAGAAGGCAAAGCTATGGGGTAAGTTCCCTGTTCATACCCAAACCCGCACATCTACATTAGCCGTTCACCCCCAGGTTTATTTCAAAAGTTTATCCAAATTGATCTGTTCATTCCTAAAGTTATTATTGTTATAGTTATTGGAAAGTATCATCAGTTCATTCACTCACAGTTTTTACAATTATTACTGGCATAATGTAAATTAATTTGTGTACTGATAATTCATGATAGTTATATTTAATAGTCAACAGCATGTCATCTCACAGAATGGGCTGCCCAGAGTTACAGAGCAAATTAGTGACAGACTTAGGACTGGAATCCAGGTCTTTCCAAACCTGATGAATAAGAAACCCCTTTGAAACTATATCTGATGTTTCAGCCATGGACATTTTTAGAAACAAAGGAAAAGAACCATTGATGTTTGTACAGATGATGGCATTTCAGCAAAATTCTATCAAAAGCAGAAGAGCACAATCTTTTTGGTTGATCCTCTAACTTGAAAATACTGATTTTTCCTTCTCAACTTGCCCTCCTTCTTAGTCTATAAACATTTCCTTTTCCTCCCTTCCTTCCTGGTCAGCAAGAGATTGAGTAGTGGCTACTTAATATGCATGTGTTAGCCCCTAGCAACTGTGTTGAGCCCTTGAGATACATTCTGCTTCAATGATGGCTTCTTATTCTCTTTCTATACTTGAGAAATTAGAAATTTAAATTTCTGTCTTAGAATGTGTTTCCACCTGAACCTCAGTCCTGCGGTTATAAAACATTGCCTCATTGATGTTTTTATTTGCATTATTTATAGTATGTTTATTTTATCTTGTTACTTACAAAGCCCCTAATGCCCTTCCTTTGTTTAGCATTCATTACTAGCTTCTAGTACTACCTTCAGGCTGATTTATTTCATTTTCTACATTGCATCTAATAGGGTTTGACAAACTATAGCCCATGGGCCAAATCTGGCCTGTGCTTATTTTTATATGGTCCATGAGCTAAAAAAGAGTTTTTATATTTTTAAATGGTTGAAAAAAATCAAATGAAAAATAATATTTCATGACACATGAAAATTATATAAAATTCACATTTCAGTGTCCATAGATAACGGTTTATTGAATCACAGTGACACTTGTTTCCATATTGTCTTGGGCTGCTTTTGTGTTACAAGGGCGGAGTTGAGACTGTCAAGGCAAAAATATTTACCATGTGCCCTTTCAGAAAAAATTTTCCAATCCCTGCCTTAAAGTATCTCCAAGACCCAATAAGCATCACTCTGTATTTCCCCTTGGGCATTTTCCTCTCAGTTCCAGCTTGGATTCTTCCTTCATGAATTCTTCAGAAATTCTCTTTCCTCCTAACACTTAACAGTACTTGATTGGTTGCATAGTTCTCTGATAGTTTTATGTCTATTAAATTTTATCTCTTTCAGGTAAATGTATTCTTTTTGAAGGCAGGAATCATGTGATGTGTTTAGCAACATAGCACTCAGCTAAGGATTAAGCATATAGTACTTGGCTCTCCCTAGGTATTCGCTGAATTTAATTGAATTACTGTTAAGTGGGTTGTTCCAAAATTCATATAAGGAGCCACAATGGGGAACACAGGATTATAATACACAGATGAATTACATAATTATTGCTATAACTGTGCCTTGCACAGAGAACTGTGGGAGCCGAGATGAGCAAGGAACTAGAGGATTCAAAAAAAGGCTTCACATAGGAAATGAAATTTGACCTAAATCTTGAAGGCTGAGTAGAAGTTTGCTAGGTGAAGAAGGGAGAATGGTCAGAAGAGGGCTTGTGTGTGCAAGGCAGGGGTGGAAGGATGATTCCAGGTGGCCTCTCATTTCCCTTTCTTCTCCCATGGACTGGTAAATACTATCCTAAAGCTGGTGTAATCAAGATCAAGACTAATTTTTATTCTTGTATTCATATATACATATCTTTAAACAATACAGAGTACTGTTTTACATTAAAAAAATTTTTTTTATAAAGAGTATCATTGCTAAATCATTATGAAAATTGCCCTTTTTCTCTCAATCTCATTTTTATGAGTTTTGTCTATGTTAATACATGTAGTTCTAACACCTTCATGTTTGGTGCCTATATTATTTCATTCCTTGTATGGCACAATTTGTTTACCATTCACCTGTTGAAAGAGGTTTAGATTGCTTCCTGTTTTTTTTTTTTACTTTTACAATGTTGTGATGAAAATTATCATACATGTTTTTTTTTTTTCCTCATATGTCTGAAATTCTCTGGAGTCTATACCTGAGAGTTGAATTGCTTGGTCATAGGCATATGTATTTTCAACTTTGCCTGATATTGCTCAGAGTAAATTATAAAGCAACTTTTCTAATATTACATGGTCCTTGCATTCCTAGGGATAATTCATTGGAAATAATGTGTTATTTTTACACATTTATAGATTTGTTTTTCTAGAGTTTTATTTAGGACTTTTATATCTATTTTCATAAGTAAGCTTGCCCAGAACTTTCTTTTCTCATATTGTCCTTGTTTGGTTTTGGGTTTGGGATTATTTTGTTAGTTTCATAAAATGAGATGGGGAATAGTCACTCCTTTTCTGTTCTCTAGAAGATTGTAATTATTTGTTCATTAAATTTTTGGTAGAATCTATTTGCTAAACCATTTCTGGGCCTAGTGGTTTTTGGGTGGATAGATTTTCAGTTACGTATTTAATATTTTTAAAATTCAGGCTTCCTATTTCTATTTAAATCAATTTTATTGAGTTATAGTTTCCTAGAAATTTCTCCATTTAATCTAAGTAGTCAAATTTATTGTAATCAAGTATTCGCCCATAATTTTTAAAAACATCTGTTGTGCCCATTGTTGTGTTCCTTTTTTCATTCCTAATGTTTATTTATACATTTTCTCTTTTTTGTTGATTAGCTTTTCCACAGATTTGTTAATTTTATTAATCTTTAAAGAACCAACTTTTCACATCGTTGATCTTTTCTATTGTATCTTTGTTTTCTGCTTCATTAATTTTTGCCCTTATCCTTATTATTTCCTTTGTTTTACTTTGGATTTATGATGTTGTTCCATTTTAAGTTAGATGTTTATCTCTCTAATTTCTAGTTTCTCTTCTTTCTATTAAAACTACTCCAAATTATTAATTTTCTCCACATAGCCACTTAAATTGGATTCAAAATTTTTGCTATGCTCTATATTTATCATTCATCTGTATTCAAAATTTTCCATTTTGGTTATTTTTTGTTGTTCATGAATTATTTAGAAGTCTTAAAAACATTTTCAAATTTATAGATTATTTTAAAAATTGATTTTTACTTAATTGCTTTGAGATTAGAGAATGTGGTCTACTTGATACTATTTCTATGAAGTTTGCTTGGACTTACTTATATGGTCTACTATAGTACATTTTTATAAATATACATGCCATTCTATATATGTCCCATTAGATGAAGGGTATTTTGTTCAAATCTTATGTTTTCACTAGTATTTTTTGATTGTTCTAGACAAAGTTGTATGGAAATCTTCCATGATGAATATGGGTTTATAATTTTTGCTTTTTAATTGTATCAAGTTTTACATTATATAAAGTTTGGGAGTTTAGAATTATTGTACATTTCTGGCTAATTATTTTTATATAGACCTTATTTATATGTGTTTTTGGGAGGGGGCACTTAAAGTCCATTTTGCTTGCTATTATGATAGTTACATGTTTGCTATGTGTTCTTTTTTAGGTATTTTGTCTGGTGTGTTATTCCTTTTACTTTCAACTTTTGTCTATCCTTTTGTTTTAGGTTTGTCCCATGGAGTCAGAATATAGGTAGATTTCATGTTTTTAATCTAATTTGACAAACTTTGACTTTTAAATATGGAGCTTAACCATTGGATTTTTTTGTTTGTTTGTTTGCTTGTTTTTTTAGGAGGCACTGGGAACTGAACCCAGGACCTCCCATGTGGGAAGCAGGAGCTCAACCACTTGAGCCACATCCATTCCCTGTGATTTATTTTTATGACTGATATATTTGGTTTTGTTGCACTATCTTATTTACTACCGTCTCTACTGCTTTCAATGCTTCTTTTTTAAAATTTCACTTTCCTACTTTCTTTAAGCTTCTTTAGGTTTTAAAAAGTTTTATTCTCCACTTTACAACCTCCTTATTCCTTCTATTGTCTGGAAATGATATACCAATTACTTATTGGACTACTTAAAAATTTTTTTTTAAAACATACTTTCATTCTTCTTTTGTAATTTACTTGTTCAGATTATTGGGCAGTTTTTACTACTGAGCTGTCCATCTTTTTCTAATTGATTTGTGATATAGTATAAACGCCCTTGACTTTTTGAATTGTCACTTGTGATTTTGGCTCTGGCTTTCTTGCCCGTCTTCACATCTGACTTCTGCATGCTTAGCTGGTTCAGGTGTCATAATTCTGACTATGGCCTGCATCCTCTTTGCTTAGAGCTATCTCATCATCTCTGCCTTGGTCCACGTGCCCCAGTGAAACATTCAATGACCACCAGGATACTGATTTTGCCCAAGAACCCAGGGCATGCTGTCTACCAGGATTAGTAATACTTATATGATATTTTTGCTTAGCTATTTTAGAGAAGCATTTTATTTTTTATAAAAGGGTGTATATTAAGACATGAAATTTCTCTGTTAGCCTTGCCTATAGAGAGATTGTTTTGGAGCCTGTAGGCATAATACATATGGGGAAGTAATCATCCTTATGAAAGATGGCTTAAAAATACTCAAATCAGAAAAGGGACTTTAAATACAATAGTGATACTGTTATACATAGAAAAAATGGATTGGATAGACTCTTGGTTTCCTTAGTATGTCATTTCTCATTTTCTAAGTAGTGTTGAGAGGTATCAGGTTGCCCTGCTTACAGTTGAATTTCTGTCTTCCCTTGACCCTGTGTGGCTCTGATTACTGAGTATCCTCTGATATTAGGTTGAATGATGTCAAATTTATACATGAGATGCCATTGTTTTTCCAAGAAAGGAATGTTCAGAAAATTACCAAGTTGGTCAGGAAGCAATTGAAAATAATCAGAAAAATAATGATATTCCACCATATTAACAATTGAAATTGACAAGGTATAAGTGAAATTTATGGAAATAAATAATATTGTATGCTAATTTATAAATATGTTGATTTGAGTTGCATGAATGGCACACTAAATATTGAGATAGCCAGAATAATTTTTGATTGTTGTAGACCTTTTAATAACATAACATTAAATTTTTATAGACAATAGAAGTTATATGTGTATAATGAAGAAAAAAATTAGCTGTACTCCACCATCCAGAGTTAATATAGCTACTACTAAAATTCGTGTGTATTTTCTTCCCATCATTTCTTCCTCTTTTTTTTTTTTTTT